>CM039522.1:15086904-15237918 GCA_022433055.1 Begonia peltatifolia
TTGACATGTCTCTTCTGAATGTGGATTTAGCTGTCTCCTACGTAGATACATCCAGGTGACCTAATTATTACATCAATTGTATAAATCAACTAGTTTACACTATTCATTTCTGCAATACCATGGCCATAGCCTGATTTTGACCAGGTATAAACATTAAGTTCATTCATTACAGAGATCTATGATTGTCTGGTGGAAATTATTAAGTTTGCTAAACTGGAGTACCGAAATCTCCATCTCCCAGACCAGCACGATGTAGTCATACATCGTACATTGAGATTATTTAATCATTTATTGAATCTTTCAATACAAGTTGAAAGTAATTATTAGAATTGTCTTCTGACTGATTGATAAAAGAAGATTAGAGTAATCCCATCCTAGAAACTGGCAAGCAAGGCAGATGCCTCCTCTTGCAATACCTTCCATGCTGCAATAACATGTCTCTCCTCCGTCAATGTAGCCCCTATCACTAGACGAAGAGTATACTTCCCGGACAGAACCTGCATTTACAGTAATTGTTACATACTAAAAGTGGGTATAGATCGAAGAAGACTATCTACTTAAGTTAGAAACTTACAGTGTGAGTGATGAATATCTTCCCAGTCAAGTTGACTGCATCTAACAACTGGGAGTTGAGCTTGTTCCCTAATTCTTCCTTGTCGGGTGGAGGAAGAAGCCGAAAGCAAAGCAATGCAAATTTCCTCGGTGCGACAATCTCGAAAGAGTTGTTAAAAATCAGGAAATGGAGTAAGATTGTTTAATTTTAATTTTAATTTTCAAACACTTTGTATATATGTACCTCAAATCTGGGGTCTCGGACAATAAGTTTCTCAAGATTTTGAGCCAAGTTGACATGATTTCTTATGTAGTTCTGCAGTTCTTTCGCCCCATACATTCTCAACACCATCCAAAGCTTCAACGATCTAGACAAACACATGAGATTGCTGTTACACATAAGGTTACTCTACTTTTACTCCATACTTTATCTTCATGATTATTATCTTTTGACGTGACATTCATCGATTAGTAGAACTAACAACTTATTTTGTAAGTACTTTTCATCTATTATGTTAGTTGTACAAATTAATCAGCGTGGCTTAACGCCGAAAGATTTAAAAAGTAAAAAATTGAACATAAATGTAACATTATTTTGGTAATATATACGTACAAATTCTAAGAGAAATTTGGTACCTGAACCGACGACTAAGAGGAATCTGCAAATCCTTGAAATCGATTACTGATTTAGTCAGAGATGCCTGAGATTATTTGATATGAGAATTGCTGCCAATACTTAGTTTAAAAACCAGAATGTCAAATGAAAAAGACATAGAACAATAAAAGAAACAAGTACATGATTTTCAAGATATTCTGGATTTATGGCGAGGGACTGAATCAAAGCCTTTTTGTCCTGCACTCACAACATAAAATGATACCCAAAAGATTAAATCAACAAACATAGATTTCTAGCTGTGATCAGAAAATGTATAAGAGGAAAGAACCTTGATCCAAAGAGGGGAGCAGTCGAAGATAGTGAGGAACCATTTATGAGCATTCATGTTGAAAGAATCAGCTTCTTCGACGCCGTCGATGTAGTGCCTGAACTCCGGACATATGCATGCACTCCCTCCATATGCTGCATCCACGTGAAACCACATTCCGTGTTTCTGTCACCCACAACACATCTCTCCCGTTCATTTCATTTTAAACGACCCTGATCATCCCTACGTCTATCCTCAAATTTGTAGGTATAACGATTACCTTGGCAATTTTTCCTAACGCGGGCAGGGGGTCGATGGCTGCCGACGAAGTTGTACCAACCTGGTCGAATCCGTAAGTTTATAGACCAAACTTGTTGATCATAACAACAGGTAGAAGAAGAAAACAAGTACATTAATGGAGAAGGAAGAGGACTAATTACAGTTGCACATAAGAAAAATGGGATGAGTCCATTGGCAATGTCAATCTCAATTGCTTCTGACAGAACATCTGCAGAAAGTTGATAATCCGTAGAAGAATCTGCTTTTAGAAACCTATAATTCTCTGGATGTATTCCTGCAATCTGCCACACGAATGAATATAAACTTCAATTATTCTGTAACTACATCGTAAAATAGCTATTTGAAAACTAAATACCCTGCATCCTTTTTGGAAAGAGGAGTGAGTTTGATCCGACGCATAAACAACAAGTTTTCCGAGACAGTTTTGTCGGACTTTTCTCAAAGTTCTGTCACGAGCGGCCACAATCACAGTGAGGACAGATTCACACGCAGTCCCTTGGATCACTCCCCCGCCTTCGCCTGCATCAGTTGATCAACTCCTTAACTTAGGTTTTATCATCGATTAATTATACTAAACCAAATTATAATCACCAGAAGAAAGAAACTGGGGAGGAAGATGAAGTAATTTGGCAAGCCAGTCAAGAACAATGATTTCAAGCTCAGTTGCAGCCGGAGAAGAAATCCAAGTGAAGCCCACAATGTTGAGACCACAGCTTAGCATTTCTCCCAGAAAGGATGCAATGCTCGAACTGCTTGGATAATACGCAAAGAAACTTGGACTCTGCCAGTGCGTCAGCCCTGCTAAGATCTTCTTCTCTACGTCTACATTTTCAATCAACACAAAATTAAGACCAACGATAAAGATTCTCCTTTTAATGACATATTTTTTATATGTTATCCAAGCTCACCGTCAAGAACACTCTCCAATGACTCGGGATCCTGAGGAGCGTAATCTGGAATGAGCTTACTAAGATATCCAGGCTGCATTATGTATGCTGCTAAATTGTTAAAAACATTCAGAGCTGTAGTTTAATTCTTTTACTAATATTAACCTGGACTTGGCTTAGGACAGGAAAAGTTTCAATATTTTTGTAGTAATCAGCAATGAAGTCCACCATTTTATGAGCATGCTCTCTCAGTTGCTCTGCGTCCATCGTCTTCGTCTTCTCAGACGCCCCGTTCAAGCTCCATCCATGGCTTCCATTACTTCCCACGTGCCAACCATCGCCACTAGAATCCCTGCAATGCATGGCCATGCAAAGACTTGAATCAGAACCAAATCCACCCAAACAGTACCCATTTCAGAAAAAAAAACAACGAGCTCATAGAGTAAACGTGCATAAAAATGTCGAGAAAAATAGATGATAATGAAAGGAGAGAGAAGGGTATGGCAAGCTTCAGCTTCTGCTACGAACACTAGATTTACAAATCTTGTATTTAAAACCACGAGACGACGCGTTTGACTTTCTGATTCTTTGACTGTCCATTTATCTAACATTGCAATTTGCAAATGTAAAGCTTATTAACATTTCTAGTAAAATATTTAAGGGTTAAAACTAATATAAACCAAATTTATTTAAATTATCTCATAAATTATAATGCTTAAAAGTGAAAGAAATAGGGCACAAAGAACTAGGCAACAGACATATATAATAACAACAACGACAATATTCGACGATCAGACATATATAATAACAGCAACAACAATATCCGACGATAGCAAAAATAATTGAAATGATTAATAAGCCTTAAGCTAGATGCCGCTCCCAATATTCTTTGTGCTGGGTGATTGGGTTCTCATCGAGGTCGGGATCGTTCATCCCTGATTTCCATTACTACCCCTCTTGGGTCGTGACACTAACAATTTTATTTTCTTTTCTACACTTTCTTTTCATTGACTTATTAGCGGCTACCTAAGTGGCCTATCACTTGGGAAGAAAGTAATTTGCAGAGGAAGTGCTTAAATGATTTGTTGATAATGTTTAGAACATAAGATGTAGGGCCATCCTTACTTTATTAGTCATATAATTTTAGGTAAATAGTAGTTTATATTCTAGCGTTTAAGTTGATTAATTTTTAAATTATTTTTTTAAACAAATAGAATCTTCATGTTTTTAATTATTAACAATTTATATATTATTGTCAATTTAGCTACTAAATGTAATACATAAATACCACATTTATCATTTAATAAAGTCTTTTAATTTAATTTATAATTTTTTAGTAATTTCTGACCTGATTTTGAACTCTATCGATAATAATTTGAAGAATAATTCTAAACGCTAAGCTCTAAATTACACTTTATTCTATCGATATACCAGGTGTTATTCTATTGTAAGCAAGAGGGAAAACAAGATAAATAAATAAGAAAAAATAATTAATGAATTAAATTCAGCAAAATTATTTGCAATAAAAAGATCAAAAGAAAAGTAAAAAAAGTAAAAGCTATTTAATGCAAACCATTTTTCCATACGTTAAATACACAGACCTAACACTAGTGATGGGAGGTGTTACTCCCAGTCAGTAGGTAATGTAAGAGCATTTAGTGATGTGGACCTTCAGCTAGCATCTATCATTGCAACTGAAATCTATTGAAATTAGTGGGTGACTCCTGTTTAGGATATGCACCTGTTGCTGTAGGTGCATTTATTAGTATTTAATGTGAAATTCAGTGTAAATGTCTATGGACTCTTAAAATGTGTAGAAACACTTGCAATTAATTATTTTTTTTCAATATTCTAATTGCATAATATTGTAATTATTGAGTGTTAAAATTACTTACTGAGCTTTGTTAGCTCAAACTTTGTGATTTCGTATTTTTCAGATACCCGTGACAAACGAAACAATAATGCCAAAGACATCATCTAAGTAGAAAAGAGACATAATAGTCGTGGTAAATTTGGACTTAAAATTCTCAAGTCTTGTGTATGTGGGTAATATATGTTTTAAGTGAAAAAATGATAACTAGTGGTTTTATGCACAATAATTAAAAAGAAATTTTTAATTGGACCTAATTATGGTAAATTTCATTTAGTGATACAACGATATCATAATTTAAGATACCTAAATGATGTAATACAACGATATCATAATTTAGTCAATATAACTGTGTATTCATGTTTCTCTCCAACTTGAAGAATTTTTGTCACTATTCCCTTTTTCAAGAGATCAAGGACAAAGTCGTGATAGAGAAATATCAAGAGAATTTCACTGACGAGGCCATGACATAGGGAGATCGAGAGAATTTCATAGACGAGAGGCCATGAACCATAATAGAAGAACTTGCTCCACTCATAAGAATCAAGGAATTAGTAGATTTGTTCCATCCAAAATAGGCAATTCATACAAATTTTTTTTGGTATAATTATTTGTTCTCCTTGTCGATAGACCTAACCAAACCATAATCGAAATGGTCAAGACTGAATTGACTGGACATGACTAGACTAAATTGGTTCGACTTGTTGGCTCTATCTAATGGTCAATTGAACAGTTTTGAACTTTATTTTCAAATTAAATTTTTGGAAAATTATTTTATAAGTTCCTAAGAGTCTTAATACATATTGATGATGAGTTTATTATAAGTTTTGAGGCTTGATGTTTCCGGACTTGGACGTTGACGATTAGTGGTATTCATCGATTGAGATAGAAATTTATTTATTATCACTATTTTATAAAATTATTTTGAGAGTTATTTCATATTCATTTATGACATGTCATGCCTTTTTGACATATCAATTTTTACAATATAAAATACTTATGTATTTTCATGGTCACGTTTATTTTGAGCATGCGTCTTTATTTTTCTTCATGGTGATCATACTGATCATGTGTATTGGTTTCGATCGATGAATAAGGGTCATTGTTTGTTTCATATCTTATATAGTAGAGAAGGCGTTTGCTGTTTAAAAATAATGTAATAGGACAGCTCACTGTGATATGTGTTCATAGTGCGTTTGTGATTTATTTTTCACCAGCGTTAATATACTAAAGTAGTGACATATTTTAATATTTATCATAGTGTAGTCGATGTTTTCATATTTGTCCCACTGATGGTTCACGAAATCTTTTCTAAACATATTTTTACTTCAGTTTTTAGTACGTGAATTTTCATGATACATGTTCCCTCTCATTTATATAACCCTTAAATTCTTATTAAGTTTAGTCAACATACCTTAAATTGATTTCCTCTTTCAAGTCATAGTCAGGGAGGTTTGAAGTAGCCGACCGAGAATTGAGCTTGACATCTATTTTTAGTTACTTTAATCTTTTGAGAGTTTCTTCCTTGGTGAGATATTGGTAGTTATCTTAGTTAATTTCTTTTGTATTATCATGTGACAGTATATCATAGTATTTTATTCTTGCACAATATAATTACTTGAAAATTTTACCACGTGTTTACCACATCACGGGTAGATAATCAAAATTTTTTTGTGATTTTCTAAAACTCGTATGATTTATTATAATATTTTTATAAAATAACAAAATAAAATTACAATAAATCGTACAAGTGTTTAAAAATCACGAAAATTTTCAGATTATCTTTCCATCGTATAGTGAATATGTGGTAAAATTTTCAAATAATCAAATATCGTTTGATAATTTTTAAAATACCTCTCGTTTTTTTAAATAAAAACCTAACGGAATTGTTGATGGAAGGTAAAGGCTGATGACGAAATCATAATACAAGATTCGATTTGCTGATTTTTTTAGTAGAGGGAACTACATGAAATTACGAGTATAGTACAAGATTAAATCAATAGTTTCCTTAATTTTAATCTACCATGATTATTTCGACTCATTCAATTTCTAGCACACTCAATATCACAATGAGGTATATGTTAGAAATTGAACCTGCACGTTTAATCAAATAAATCAAAGCAACAATGGTGAGGTGAGTTCAAATTATCTTTGCAAACAAAAATCATTGAGCATTTGACTAATTTTATAGGTGCATGAGCTAACGACCCAAAGTATGATTACAATTTTGCTCAAAATGATCTCTAAACCTTGTAATTTTATTTCCCCTCCAGTTTGCTAACTTTTTGTTTGAGAGGATAGAAAATTGATCAAAATTATATGTAGATAATAATTTTATACATTATTGTTTGCATGTAACTCGGATTTCTCTCTGCTTGAATCAGACTTAAGGTTTTATTATGCACTATATTTTGAAACTTTAGTATAAAAATAAATTAAAAAAAGACAAAAATAATAAATTGGTCATTTTTGCTAAGAAAAGCCAAATTCACAAACTTCCCAATAAATATTGTAAAAATCACCCCAAAAATACCAACTAATAATTTTCAAACCTAAACAGACAACTTCATACATATGTTGTTTAAATTAAACAAAACACTAAAAACATTTATAAAATTCTCACTTAGTCATTATTTGACGTGTCAGCAAGTAATTTAAGAGTATGAAACGAGAGAGTATATGTAACATTTCTTTAACTTCTTAGAAAAAAAAAAAAAGTAGACAATGAATATATTCAAGACATGAATGATCAAGTTCTTTAAATGATTACTTTTATTAAACCAAAAAAACATTTACAGAGAGAGATCATTGTACAGCTCTGTTGGCTACAAATTATAGATTTTAGTTTCTAAGAATGCAAAGCTGTTGGTTAAGTTACTCCTCTAAAATAGTTTTCCAAAATGTAGTGGCATTGAAGAATCCAACCTATTTCTTTCACGGGGGCAGCATAACAGTGGAGAAGTCACTTACCTCGTATTAAATCGCCTTTTGTTTCGCATTTTTTAAAATAAAGTGTTAGGAGTATTCATTCTCAAAGCTTGATAAACGCGAGTCTGACAGAACACTGAACAATTGTGTGTCTACAAATTGCTGCAAAACACAGGAAAAAGAAAAAGCAATAAAATCACTCTTCAATAACCTACTTCTTATTCATTTCCAACTACATGAAGAATTCAATTTACATAAATGTCAAATTGAATTCATCAAATTACCTTAATAAATGGTTGGTCCTTGTTGGAATAAGAATGGATAAAGCTATCTTTAAGAAGTAAAGAAACCTGAAAACACATGAAGATTTACATGATAAGCTATCTTTGACATTGAGAGGTATTTGCAATGTCAAGGAGATATAAGAGGAAGATGGTGTAAAAGAGAGTTGATCACTATCTAACCCTGTCATTATTTGATTGTACACTAGTAATTGTATAAGACCTAAGATCAGAACAAAGTGACTCCATGTATCGCCGCATGACGTTCAAAAACTGGGCAGCAAGTTCTGTCTGCAAATAAATATAGATATTAGAGAGAGAGAGAGAGAGAGAGAGAGAGAGAGAGAGAGAGAGAGGATGAGAGAGACACATTCTTGCAATGAAAAATGAATTTGAACCTGTAATTCATTGCACTTGTACACTGGATGCTTTTTGGCATTTGAACTTTCTTTGGCCAATTGAGCGTGAATAGGCCGTAATTCAGAGAAAAGCTCTTTGTATTGAGGAAGTGTAGGCAAGTTACACGTCTTCACCTGCATCAATTGTACACAAAATGGATCAAGAAAAGGTAAGCAACATAGCTTCCATATAGAAAATATTTTCTACAGAAACAAACGACATAATCTCTATTTTAAAGACCACGGGGAGATTAAAATTTTGTGATGTAACTTTCTCATGAGAAACATTAAAGAGCACTGGAATGTGCATAGTAAAATGTAAACGAATTATGCTTCCCCTGAATTTGGGTGAACTTTGGATTCATAATCCACTCCTTTATAATAAACCTTCTGTACACATCAATGTTAAGGAAAAGTAGCATTCTAGAAAAAATGATTCAGAAGAAAACAAATTGAACAATGGTATAAATCCTAATCAAACCTGATCCTTGTGCACATTAACATGAACTAGATTAGATGCTTTCATTCTCAGATCAATGGGTTTGTATTGTAAGCCAACCTGAAAAAGGCAAACATTTAAAAGAAACACTCAATTGCTAATTCAATTTTATACCGGACCATGAAACGACAACTAATCAGTTATCAGATTTCCGAAATTGAGAGATTTCATATTGGAATAACTTTAAGATTAAATTCAAGATGATCAACATACTCACAATAAAGGGAACTGGTGCTTCAAGAAACTCCAACATTTGTCCTGGCAGAATCTAAAAAGTATCGAATATTTAAAAATAGAAAGTAATTCAGACTGTTGACTAAAAATGTAATAGCCAAATAGATGCAGCAGAAATGTCAAGGAGGAAAAGATGGATTAAAGGGGCAAAATAGCGAGTCAAATTGCAGGAAAATAACTATCAAATTGTAATCAATAGTACTATTCAGATTTCCTTTATGTGTAGTTTTGCATATTGTTTCTAAATATATTAATTGAATCAATTTCAACAAACTGAAGTGAACTTCTATGAATCGACCTACAAAGGAAAAGAAAACAAAAGTTGGGATGGAATAAAAGACATTTTATATCAAGCTTGAGAGAGAATGTTTAAGTGACCAATCCTTCATTATTATTTCCATTCCTAATGGTCACATATCCTACTTTTTAGGAAAGATTAAATATTAGAAGTAATGTCAAATCCTTAACAAAAAGCTTGTATATTTTTCTTAATATTATGTAATTTGTAATGAATTATAAATTAGGAAGTCGTTGTGAACATGTAAACTACATTTGATGATATTCTCTACTGATATTGAGAATATAAAAACATTAACAGCAAAGTTTCCAACAGTAAGCAGTATTGGGGAATGGTGGAAACTTACAGGAAGCAATAAACTCTGCCACTGAAAAGGACATATCAATGGAACAAGAGATAAAACTAGAGCTGATAAAACACCCTGAAGAATTGAAACATTTCGTTAACGTGGAGTCCCACCAACAGGAAAATCTACCTTCCATATCCAGGAAAAGAACTTACCAGGTTTGGACAGACTACTACAACCTGCTTTTCTAGCAACACTCCAGCAACCAATGCCAGAACCTGGAAAAAGAAGTTCCATTTGTCAAACTTCAAATATAGTTGCGCAAAATATGATAAGATGATGCTACACTGTTGAATGAAATTTCAGTCCTTGATAATTTCTATTTGAAAGGGAGGCTCATTTAACTTCCCATCTAGTCTCCACATTTGATAAATTTTCAAGAACCAGTGTGGTTTGCAGCTTTTGATAACTTCCCATCACTCTTTCCGTTAGGTGCTCCTCATCCCACCACATAATACCAATCAGAAATATTAAGCTAATATACAAGCAAATACTAAAAGTGATGCGTATATGTTTTCCTTCAACTTTTTTGCCAGGATTTAACCATAAAACGGTAAGGAAAAACTATCATTATGTTGCCTTCATTGGTATTGTTACTGACATATTTTCAGTAACATAAACATATCAATTTTATCTCTGTAGCCACAAGACACCTTGTCACTATCTATGTAATTTAGTGAGAAGTTTAATTTAGTGAGAAGAGAAAAACGTTTTGACCAATTTCTTAAAAAGTAAAAATTATATATCCAGTTTAAAAGCATGCAACTGACAGGGTAAGAATGTGCTAGCCAATGATCAAAAAAATAGGTTCGTTTCTCATTCCTTGAAATCACCTAGAAAGTCTAAATTTCTCTTGGCTATTCATCTAAAATCTTTTGCAATGATAATTGACAGACAATTCCACTTTAGAATTGTAACGGTTAAGGTTTCCAATTCAAACTTAAAATTCTCAAATCAATTTAGATTTAATTTCTACAATCCCCTAAGATTCAAATAATCGAATGAACTTAGTCTGAAAATCGTCCAGATTCATGTGAAGTTTGAATTTACCCTTCCCTAACAACTAAACCACTAGATAACATTTCTGGAAATACAATTAAGGATCAGATTTACCAGCAACAAATCCGTTTGAGCTCGGATTTGGGGGAGAGTTGGTTAAGAACTTCTCCTATAAAAGGAGAAGCTCGGTGAAAAGGGAAAGGACACCAGAACGAGCTCTCTCTCCATCTCCCTCTTTCTCTCTGGTTCTCTAAATCAGAGAACTTATCTCAGTTCGCAATTTTTGACCTTCAGACAAAGTCAAGCTCCGAGGAGGCAGTAACTTTGAAGGCGAGCTCCTCAGCGAGCCTTCTCTGGTACGACGAGCAACCACTGACGACCATCAATGGAGTAAGATCTCTCTCTCCCTCTCGCTCTGTTTCTGTCTCGCTCGCTCTGTTTCCCTCTGTTGCACTCTCTCTTATACTCTTTTTCTGAGGAGAAATCACGAAGAAGAAGGAAGAGATTGAGTTTTCTTTTAAACCCGTACCGCTCCAGCAAATCAGAACCAAACCGATTCACTTAAGTCCAGCCAAACCGAATTGGTTCAGCCAAACCGAACCGAAACAGCCTAGCCGAACTAGTTTCGATCCAACTAAACAAGACCCGACCAAATTTCGACAGAACTGATCCAACATTAAACCAGTAAGGATTTTCTGTTCAAATTCTTCTAAAGTTGGAATTAATTAAGTAGGATTTTAATATCGACATTCGATTTTGGTAGAAAAAATCTCAGAAGTCGTCCGAATCAATTCAATCCGACTCGAGCCGATCTAAGAGCACACGTAAAGAATTTCTGCCCGAATTCTTCTGAAATTGAATTTACTTAAGTGAGAATTTGACACCAAGATTTTGTTTAAATAGGATATTATTAGAATATTAGAAAATCCCGATAACCATAAACGCTCGGAATTCAAGTAAATGAAAATACCGTTTTCAATGTTTTGGCTATGGCTCTACATCACAAAAGTTTATATTATTTTTTTAGAATCGATTTCTTACACGGTACTAATATTTGAGCACGCGTGTTTAGACATTGATTTAGAATAGTATAAAGATAAAATTGGTAGGACATATTGTATGCGTATGAAAATGATGAAATTGACGGAAAATATGTGATAGCAAAAGCCTAAACGACAATGATATGGTGAGTTTGAACATATGATTACGATGGTACTAACGTGATAGCAAAATCCTGAACGACAATAAGATGATGAACTTGATCAAAAGTAAGATCACAAAAACCTGAACGACAATGAGATGACTAAGTCTAAGGTTGGAAAATGATTACCAACCATTCTGTAATCAATTTTTGGTAAAAGTAAATGTTAAATTTTGACACTTGCACTTATTAGCACTTACTGAGTTTTCTCATAATTTATATTTTATAATATATGTGAGTTTTTGTCTGAGGAAAAAATACATGTGATCGAGAACCCTCCAGAGGCAAGCGAGCATACAGTAGAAGAAGAAAACAATTTTGGAAAGAAATTGAATTAATGTCTTTCGAAAGTATTTAAGGTTTTATTAAATTATGTTGAATTTTATTAAATAAAATTTTATGAATTGTTTTAAATTCTGCATTTATTTCAAGTTTCTTACAAAGTCATTTAATGATGAAAATTTTGATAAAGCTTCCGCACATTTAAAGTTTCAGTTACTATTTAAAAAGATTTTTCATATTATGAAATTAAGATTTTTAACAATCGAATCAATTTAGGAAACTATAAAGATTTTCAAATTAGGATTTCAAATTGAGGAAATCAAATTGGAGATTTTAAAATTAGGGCATTGCAATAATGACTAATAGCCAAATAGCTGCACCTAAAAAGTTTGACTGCATATGGACCTCCTATTAAATAGCTAGTCTGAAATGAATGATGTTCTATGCTAAAATCAACGAGTCTCAGTTGTGCTCACACTTTCAAGGGAAAGAGCTCGACAAATTGTTGCTGTTGTCCATATCGATAGAGCATGAGCTTCCTCAGCAGCAACCAACTTTCCTTTGATCTATACCCAAATTTATATATTCTTTAGAGAAATGAAAAATTTTAATTTGAAAAATAAGCTTAGAAATCACTAAGAGAAATACCTCAGCAGCTTCAGATGATTCGATATACTTTTCAGAAAATCCTAGAGAAGAGCATGGACTTCGTATGTACTCAATAGACTGTAAATGGGCTAGAGGTTGAAAAGCTATAACACCTCCTCTGGCAGGGAGAGGCAGAGAATGATACCCACAAACAATTTGCAGTAAATCATTTTTGTTCTCCTATATATGCTAAAAAATTGTTATTAATACATAGATGACTAAGTGAAATTTGATCTCTCTGCCACAAAAATGAAAGAAAAGATAATGCAGTTTGAAGTTACCGACTTTAGCCCACTGCATTATCATATCATCGCTAACATCCTTTTCTTGATTCAGAAAAAATTCGTCGTCCTCTTCTGATGTCAAACTTTGGACTGGACTGCCAAAAATAATAGAGTATCAATAAAAATATACCAAACTACAAAAAGAAAATGCATTTCCTGAACAATCACATACAAAATACAGCAATAATCAACTGAAACAATTTATATTTCTTAAAACACATGCAAATATGTACATGGAGAATAAACTTCTAGTGGTTTTTTTTTCATAAGGATACAAAACCAAAAGATTGATCAAGATGATGATGATTCTTCCACCTGAACCCCGATTCGGAACTCCCCAGTCCCTCCGTGACATAATTATTCAAAAAAGAATTTACTTCAGGAGAAGTTTGACAGCTTTCCCAACTCCCATCTACTCTTTCCATCTAATCAACAATAGAAGAGAGAACTATCGTAAACATGTACAAAGAAAAATATAATCAATCTTGAATACTTAAAAAATTATTTTTTCATCATTATTAATTCTCCTTACTTGACTAATCTCTGAAGCCTCACTAGTTGTAACACTTTCAGGTGACCGAAATTCTGATATTTTCAATGATGAGGTTGAAATCTCATGCTCAGATATGATTCCTGCAGCAGCAGCAGTGAGGGCCACTGCACCATCAACAGGTATTGCAGATGCCATCCAATCATTGAACAACTCCCTGTCAGATGGGTCTACACTCTCATTCATTTGATTATCTACTTTGGATATTGAAGGGACGCAATCGGTCAGAGACATTTCATTAACAAATTGAATTATCCGATTTAAACGCTCCTGAGCAATGATACTGCATCAAAATAAATGGAAGGGAATTGGAATAACATCAAAAGTTAAAACTTGTCCTTGCTTGAAATTATGGAGATTAAAATGACAAAAGACCTGTTTAACATCTCATAGTGTAACTCGAAAAAAGGAATTCTGGTTAGTATACAATAGCAGCGTGGCGCAGAAACCAAAAAACGGCTGCATGTTCTAGGTGACTGGGAAAGAGAAGATGATGTGCCCGGGATACCAGGTGGCCGCTGAACAATCTCTGGAACATGTAAGCAAACACCGTAAAGTGTTGCATTATCAGCAACCTGATCAATAAATCATTAAGCACTTTTCAGCAACTAGGTGTCTTTTGAAGTATATCATACTTGTGCACGACCACAAAACCGCAGTTTGCAATTTCGTGCTTGTTGAATCTCTTAAACTTTTTGAATTTAAGATTGAGCAGCCATGAGGAAGAGCATGAAATATGGATAAAATTTAACCTTGCTTCTATATGAGCACCTGTACACCGCAGCTACTATGAATCCAGTTAGATAAAACGCAAAAAGATGATTCCTAAAGTCTAAGGTTAGCAGTCAAAAAAATTTTATGGTAAAAATGAGAAGATAAAGCAACTATGATACTCACCTTAAGTGAAAAGACAAATGATAAATCGTCTCTGTTCAGATGCTCCTGTTGGAAAATATAGATTAGCATATCAATTATTTATTGAATAACATTGCAAAATAAATCATATTTAATGCCATTAGTATAGCATAAATCCAGAACAGAAACAAAAAAAAAAAGTCACTAGAAAAGGCAAATCCTTTGTAATAGTTCTCTGGAGAAATTTGCATGATAATATTAGATGTTTATAATATATCCTGTAAACAGTTTCAGCTAAGTTGAAGCTAAAATACTTGTGCTGCATCTTCATGGGTTTTGAATTGGCTATATTTGGACAATTGAAGAAGAGAAAATATACACAAACCTCGACTAAACTGCTCAACTCTACATGAAAAAGTACATCATAGAAAAGACACAAAGGGAAAGGCTAATGCAGGAAAGAACTGAAAACAGTAAGAAAAATGTCGGACAGGGAGACTATTGTTGCGTAAATCAAACAAAAAAAGCTGAATAGGCCTCCAATTAGGATGACATATGGAAGAACAAGAAAGAATGAGCAACAGCAAGGGGAGGAAGAAGATGGAAGGGAGGAAGCAGTACTGCAGTCCAGCGCTGGAGCGCTTCATTCCCGGGAGGCAGCACTGAAGCGCTACAGCACTGACTCACTGTGAAGCTCACAGTTTGTGGAGTCTCTGTATTGTTGCACAGATTGAAAGCATTGCAGGCGCTGGTTGGTTATTCTATGTATTTTCATTTTATTTTATTGTGTTTTGATTGGCTACTTAGGTGTATGCAGTTGTATTTCGTGAAGTTTACTGAGAGATGGGTGGTTTATGCAAGGGAAAGGGGATGGTATTTGGATTAAAAAGTCGATTCATCTGTTACGTATCTCAATTCCTTCTGATGTAGATATCAAACTACATACAAAAAGAAAAACAAATTTTACATAAACACCATTCAAGGCTTGAGATATTAAAAGGCAGACCTGACCATAAACAAGTTGATTAAGATCACTGAGTGATGGCGTTCTCTCCAGCAACCTCGCCTGCATAACACACCAATTGCAATGGCCAATAATGAATTCTTTTCCAAAGAAACAATGCAATAAAGAATTTCTGTCATTAGTATTCCACCAAAATGAACCAAAACGCATCCAACTATTTGGCAAATCATTTCCTTATTCTGTCCTAAGCATCTAAATAATAATTTCACCCACACTAAATTAAGTTTAGCCAGCTGTGCTCATGCTTCAATTTATAAAGAACAATTCTTCAAAAGTAAAAGATGGGGATACATCAAATGTATGTTCTCAAAATTCAGTATGCGGACAAATAAAAATTGAAGTATCAAACCTTAACGCCTCCAGGGAAACAAAAAGCAGCTAAATCCTTCATACGAATTGCAAGCCGCTTGCCAGGAGGGTACTTGAAAAGTATCTGTGGATAAAATAGACTAATTCAGTAGATCCGTGAGTTTTCACTCAAAAAACACAGTGGGAAAGGCTTATAACAGAGAATCTAACAAAAGATAAGACTAATTCTATGTATGCATTAATATCCTTCTGGTCGAGTGATACAAGCCACTTACATATGTTTTGATCTTGAACTTCATCACTAAAAAATTCCACTAAAAAAAGAACACTGTCGTCAAAGTATTCCAGGATCTTTAAGAAATCACATTTTCCTGGAAAACTATCTAAAAAATGTTCGTAGAACATAAACATTGAAATCGAAAAAGTAGCTAGTCTCTAAGAGCTCAACCTGAGGTTCCAATGCTGGCAATGAAGGACCCTGGTGCTGCGACCTTGCAAAGTTTAATACATCAGACTTTGCCATTTCCACCTCCCACTTTTTTCTTCTAGCGAAGCCATCCTCCACAATCTCAAGATTAGCATCCGGATGGAGCCCCACAATTATAAAGTGTTCAAAGAGAGAGGTGGGCTCCTGATACTTTATATGGTTCTACAGCAACGTGGAAATTAAAATTTCAAAGTTGAAACCAAATTGTAAGAAAGTAGACGGTAGACTAATCACTACATTAGAGAACAATTGTCTACCCAACTATCTCACTAAATTTTCTAATCTGAATGCATCCCTTCAAAGATAATATACCAGAGATTTGGAGTGACGCAGATACCACTGGCGTTTTTGGGTTGCCAAGACCTCAGGATTAAAACTAGACCAGTAATCTTCTTCTTTTATGCTGCTTCCCCATCGCCAAGCCTTCTGCATATGAGTTTTAAATTTTTGAAAGCTGTTGTTACGCCTGTAACCTGCAGTCACAACTTCACTCCGCGATCGTCTATGTCCAGACCCCATTTCACGAAAACTAGCGCTTCCTTTGGAAACAGAATGAAGTGCTTCACCTGCCACTCTAAATGCCTCCCCAGACAAATGCTGCAAAACCCAAATAGGGGACGAAGGCCTCTCTTCTGGCAGTTCGGCGTCGTCTTTTATGTCCATTTTCCAACACTAGCAGCTCATTATTTACTGCTCGTTGCATCAATTCACGAACAAACCATGTACCAGCTGCCCAACAAAATCGAATCGTTTCAATATTTCTGTTCCAATCTATAAGATACGAACTTAATTAATGATACCAAGATGCAATGCCCGTGGAAATTTTTAATTAATTTGCAATTTAAAGCTTCATATCTCCACTTCGCCAATATATAGATCAAAAGAAAAACGGTCGAAGAATCAAGGAACTAACAAAACTCGCGAACACTAGTCCTGCCTGTAAATCATACCCTGAAAAGTGAAAGATGGGGACAAGAGTGAATGAATAGAAACAATCTCACAGAAGCAAAGTAATGGCGGTATAACAAATCAAATTATTACTTCCTTACAATTTGAAATAGATATGTAAATGCAGTAACGTCAAATCAAATTCATAACCGAGACGTTAGTCGAAGAAGGACGAAATTAAAACATTGAATCATGAATTTAATGAGAGATATATATAATAAAGTACAGAAAAGGAAAGAACAGAAAATACAGCGTACCTGGTTCTGCTCTGGAAGCAGAGAGAGAGAGAGAGAGAGAGAGAGAGACGGTTACCAGGACGGAGAGATGCTGAGAACTAGGCAGAACAGACTTGACAATGACGCAGAAGAATCAAAAATATCAAAAACGGCCAACTATTCTGTTGATGTATCATTGGCCTCCCCATATTTTGAAGATATTAAAAACCTACTGCAGGATTCCAAAAAATATAAGATAAAAGTGCAATTTGCTCCTACAACTAAGACAATTTACACAGTAAAACTGAATAAAATTAAATAACTTTAATATATTAATAATCGACCATTCATCTTATATTACTATTTTCTGTTAAAATTATATATATATTTTTTATCACGTATCATATTTTTCTATCAAATGTGGGGTTGTTTTTTCCCGCTATCTTTCTCTCCCCTTCCCTCTGCTCTCCGTTTCCCACTCTAGGGTATCTTTCCTCACTCAAACTGGAGATCCGGGGGTGTTGAGGCAACGGTCTGAGAGATTGCCAGAAAGAGGGCAGGAGCAAAATCGAGGGGTCAAAGGGATGAATTGAAGGTCGAAGGCTCAAAGGGAGCAAAATTATTTCTGGGTTCTCTCTGGTGGGCTCTAAAGGTCGTCATTCTCTCTTCCCTCTCACGGAAATTTCTCTTACTGGGTTTATTGATTTTTTCGTCTGTTAAGAAATGGGTTATCTTGCATCTTTTGATTTTGGAACCTATGAAGTGCTGAGCGTTCGCCGTTCAGCTTGCTGAAGCCCGTTGCCAAATGCCACCGTTGGGCGTTGTTGGAGAGTGAGTCGGAGCAGAGGGAGTCGGAGCAGGTGTGACATGGCTGAGGTGAAACTTAAGTACTTAACCATCTCATCTTTAGATTTATGAACAATTATTTTCAGTTGTTCTTTTCGATTCTGGGTCTGTTGTCATTGAATATCTAAGGCCTGGTTTGAAATTGCAGAGCTATTTTCCACCCACAGCAAGGAAGGATCAGAAAGTCTAAAAGCTTGCCAGCCACTCTCTTCTCTGAAGCAGTTCAAAACATACGCTGGCAGGAGTATTTTGAGCAGTAAAATAAGACACAGACGAAAATGTATTATTTTCACAAAAAATTATACGATACCGAGAAAATTACTTTGTTTATTATCTGAATTTACGGTATATATTGATCTTTTCACCTAATTTTAAGGATTAAATTGCACTTTTACTGTGAAATAAAATTTGTTGGTCACTTTATTCTTTCATCTTCCCCACGTAATTTTTCAAAACTTATTTAAATACTAATTATTTATAAATTCTTAAATAAAAAATTGAAAATAATAAGATTAACAAAAATAAATTTTAAAATATTTTTGTTAATAATTTCATCATTAATATTTGAATAATGTAACAAAATAACCTCGAGCCAGTCTTCAATCTCAGGGAATGACCCTTTAATTTGAGTGGCAACTGAGAACAATTCTCTTGGATTTGGATATCAGGCCTCAGTTTTGAAGAACACACTCATCTGTTCTTCAATTTATAAATTAAATTTTTAAAAAATCATAATAACTGCCTCAAAAAAATATATTAAACGATATCAAATTTATTTGAAATTTTTATTATATGTGCAAGTTTCGTAAATTTTAAACATTCGTAGGATTTATTAGAATTTTTACGCTTATTTTATAAAATAATTCATTAAAATTATACATTTCATCTAAAAAAATATAAAACTTTGACAATAAATTTTTCTTAATACGTCAAACATGTGATAAAAATTTCAAATAAATTTGATATTATTTAGTCTATTTTTTGAGCAAACTAGGATGATTTTTTTAAATTTAATTTATAAAGAGAAAAATAAGAAGTTATTCTCCAAAATCGAGGCTCTTCTCCAATAACAGGGGGGCCGTTATTAGTTGCTATGGAGTTTGGGAGACCGTTGTTTTGTTATGTTTTTTTATATTTTAATGGTCCACTTGTTAACAAATATATTTAAGATTAATTTTGTTAATCATTCAATAGTTAAAGGATAAATTTGAATATTACCCTTAAATAGTTATCTTTTTCTAAAAGTATTGTCCAAATTGGAAATAGGAGGAAGTGTGGGGAGGCGAGTGAGATTTCTGATATTTTAACAAAAGAGGTGGAAAGATGACACGACAAAGAGAACGTGATGATGTTAACTTCCATCCATCAACGATAGAGGTCCCTTTGACCAACGAAACTCAACGTGGACACTCTATTTGCCATGTAAAGAAATTTCAACCGTCCGATCTGCGTCGGATCGACGATCACAGTGCATGAAAAGGATGATCTAGTTTCTTTCTACTATACACGTGACTCCATGTAACCAACTCCCTTGTTCAATCCTACTTTCACTTTCGTGTTGGCGCGTGGTACTCGACTTTAATTTTGTATGATTATTGCACAATATTTGATGTCTTTTATTATTTTTTTGTCCCTACCCTTTCTTATTTTTTTTCTACTACAATATTAATTCTACCAATAAATAAATGTCGCATCATAAAATAAAAATAAATGATGAAATTAATATTATTTTATTAAATTTAATATTTAATCTTACGGTTGAAAATCGAATGATAATTAAAAAAAATACAAAAAAAATAAAAATATCAAATTTTATATGAAAAATTCTTTTGAAAAAATTCACAGGTAAAAGAAAAATTCATTATTATATCAAATCAAAGTACAACGTATTACTGAATTTTACGACTCAAAAATAAATATATAAAAAAATCACATAACCTAATATTAATATAGACCTTACCCGATTAAATTAGAATTTGAGTCACATTAAACTCTAACATATATTTTATTTAATCGTTATTTTTTTTTAATTTGACATATAATTTTTCATTGTCATTTGTATTTAAACTAAGAGACAAATATATGTTTGAAATTAATAATTAATGACCACTTTCAATTGTAAAATAGTTAAGATTATGAAAGAAAATAAAATAAAATAATATATGTAACTAAAAAAATTCAAATAAGTAGATGTTATTATCAAATTAGATAATAAGATATTTTTTTAAATTTTGCAAAATTATTTATACAATCCGGATGCAATTAATTTAGTATTTAACTTCACAAGTGATATTGGTAAAAAATAAATTAGAGAAATAAAAATTAAAAAGGAGCGTGCTGTAGACGCGTCCTGTTGTGGAGTAGGTTGTCGTCTGCGTGTGCTGCTTTGCCACCCTTTCTCGAAACTTGCTTCACGGCCTTTTCGTTTGATTCTTTGAATGATAATGGAAATATTAAGGTAAAATTTAAAAAAAAAAACTCTTAAAAATATGAAGTTATTAATGTTTAAACTATTATCCGTCCACAAATTCGCTTTCTTGTTTAATTTTTCGTTAAAGTTGTTTCACCAATTTTAAAACTGATTTTCGAATTCCGATCATCTACTTCAATCCTTTCTTAGAAATAAAACATTACTTTACCCTAACAATCGTTGTATAGTAGAGTAACTCTCGACCTTTTGAAACTCTACTTAAAGAAAATGAAAGCAACGAACAATGGCGGAGTGGAAGGGCTCTTGATATGTGTTAGAGTTCAGTGTGACTCGAAATCTATTCGAACCAGGTCGGTGGGCCTGCATTGTAGATCTTAATTAAAATTTTATTTTCTCTACAAATTCATATAAGTTAGAGTCGCAAAACTCGCTGTTGTATTTCGATTTTCATCATAAATTTATTGATTTGCTCGTAATTTTTTCTTAAAAGAATTTGGCTACGTAAATATAATATCTCACATTGTATTTCCTTTTTCTATTTATCATTCGATTTTTAACAGTACGAAGGCGAAGACAGCGAACGAAGATCTCCAATTTCGTCTGAAAATTCTAGGTGAACAAAGGCGATTGACGAAGGTGGTAGAGGGCTTGCTGAGCGAAAGTCATGATTTTTGCTTACCGAATGGCGTCGACGGAGTCTAAGTAGAGGAGAGATACCGCCCAATAGAAATGAAAATCTGACTATATCATAGTTCTAATAAATGTGCATATAACTTGTGTGTGAAAATCGGAATTATATTGCTGATGTGGCTGGCCTGTTATTACTGATTAACTATTAAACAACATAGTTTTTATTAAATTTTATGAACAAATTAATTTATGCTAGAAATCTAACAGTGATGTCCTGACTCTGCTCTTGCACCCCACACCAATCTCCTCCTGGTTGATAGTTTTATTGTTTTTATATATTTTGTCCATCTTGCTCTTTACAATTTCATTTGTACGTTAATGCTTTCTTGACTGAGACATGGAAGAAACTAGTGATAATGAAGCTGTTAATCCAGATAGAGTTGCATTTGACCTCGGTATTTTTTAGACCATGATCTTCGTTCATTTGATCATGAAGTTATTAGTCCTAAAATATAAGTGCATTCGATCTTAGCATCTCTAGACAATGAGTTTTGTTCGTTATGCAGATCGAAAGATGAAAATTGAAATAATAGATTTCAGCGCGACTTGTAATAGTTTGAAAGTTTTAGAATAAAATTTATAATAATGGATGAATGTACATGAAAGATACGTAATTTGAGGTTGTAGAAGTCGTATTGAAGAGAGAATAAATTGAGAGATGAAATTTGAGGATTAAAAAAAACAAATAAATTCATACGATTTTATTTTAATAATTAGGATTAAAGAAATAAGATTATATTAAAACTAGTCTAATTAGGTTAGATTTAATTTAAGAAAGATTAAAGGTTAATTAATCTAGGTATTTTAGTAATTAACCGAAATGGAAGAGGCAAAATGATAATTTTGAATGCATAAAAACGATAAAATGGTAATTATGCATGTGGTACTATTGAGAGGGGATAGGCGCCTTCGTTGAAAAGAGAGGAGGGGGATAAAATATTCATTTCGTCGAGAAGAATGTTTTGGTGGAAGAATCGGTAGAGTCAGTGGAGATTTCAAGAAAAAATAGAGGAACCGACATATAGTAAATATTTATAATAATTAAAATAGTTAGATCAGATTTTATTGTCTTGATAGGTGGAGATAGATTTTAATTCTGTTTGGATTATGTTAGATTTAGATTTGGGGTGAATTGACTGAAAGTGGATAGATTTGATTGGGATAATTGGAGTAAAAAATTGATGTTGTTTTTAATTCAAATTAATATGAATTGTACATTTTTTTAAAAAATATTAAAACGAAATTTTTTTAAAAGTTTACTTATATTGAATTAAGTATTGATTTTAAATGTCAATTGCATTGAATTGGGCATATTAAATTTTAAATATCAAATTCAAGAGTGAGTGCGGGTTTTGTACATACATAGTATTGCTTTATGACTATTTTTAAATCATGCATTTATGAAAGATGGAGAAGAAAAGTGGTGGTAACATAAGAACCCACTGAGTTGGTCTCGTCTTTTTATTTGCAATAAATATGACTATTTAAAGATAAAGAGATTAACTGTATGTCTTCATTGGGTTGAAAGTTCTTAAAACCTCACGAGACAGTAATGTGTGAGTCCTACAACCCTATATGTGAAAGCTCGGGAACAGGTCATATACGCCGATTAGAGTGGACTGCATTTTTGACATATTAATCTGAATATTAAAACCTGTTGTTTGAAAATTGTATGGAAAGAAAAGAATATTTTTAAATCGTGCATATTTATTATAATGCATTGGATTTATCTATTTGTTAAAAATAGTTTTAAAAAGGTGGTTGATGAGTTTTTAATGAATTTTTAAACGGTTCGAATTACGAAGCTACATGTATTTTTATAATCAAAACAAATATTTAATTTAAGATGATTTCAAAATAATCATAATTAAGTAGAAGATAAAGTATGCACCTTGATAGTGTGGATAGGGTCTGGACTATCTACTTTAATCGCTAGATTTATTTGATGGACCAATGACTCATTATGTATATATTCATATTTTTTTAGATAACGAGGACGTTCACAATGACGAAAAAACCAAAACAAAGTACAGTGTAATAAGGCATCGAAAGTTTGGAGTTGTGGAAAGTCACCAGAAGTGATTGATGTGAACTTTATATTTTTATTAACTTCACCTAGAAAACTCTGATAGAATGATATAAATAATAGAAATTGATAAATATATATATTATATAAACTGCGTGGATATTAGATATAGTGTATGACAAATGTCCGGTTGATGTCGTGTAATGAACTGTTTGAGAAATATCTTATTTTAAGATATGTGGTACAATCCAAACGGATTTAGTTAGAACTTATCCATGCAGTTTGAAAATTCAGAATTTATTTAAATTATTTCTCAATTCTAGAATATAAATCGTCGGGACTCGTCGGATCGAGTCTTGATACAAATCTTGTTCTTTGTATCTTTGTTTGGGAAAGAAGTATAATTCTTTAAAAATAATTAAAGAAGAATTAATGAATTATGCTTTGAAGATTGGCTATGAAATAAAATTTGTGAAAAACTGAATTATTGGTTTACTATTGTACGTTAGAAAGGAAGCAACCGAAAAATTCATGTTTCAAAGATGCAATTTGAATTTACTTTTTCAAGAAAGAGTTTAAGACGAACCCTAGAAAAGTGGACTTCAGTTTTAAGAACTGATCGAAACAAATAACAGCGATAGAAGAGGGCGATCGGAACTCGAAGACCCATTTTAAAATTGAAAATCCATTGTGTTTTTGACACGTGTCAATTTTAACGAAAAATTAAACGAGAATGGTAAGTTTGTCAATATAGAATAATTTAAGTATTAATTTGTTAACGAAATTATTTTAAAAGTTATTTTGTTATTATCTCATAGTTTAATGATTTTTTTTAAAATTTAACCTAGTTTATTTTTAGTGATGTAATAAATACATTAAATTTAATTTTTTTTGTAAAATACACAATCATTAAATCTCAATATAAGTTGGATAATGTATTTTGGTGTAACAATAACTTGTATATAGCATGTTCTTTATTTTTCGGACTATATATCTTTAGCAATTAAATCTCTTGATTAAGAAATCATTATATCATTTATTATATAATTTAAAATTAGACACGATAGTAATGGTTTGAGTGACCAAAATAACAAATATTTATTGACTAATTTTATCAAATTCGTGCATATGCACTCAAAATATATAATATTATAATATCGTATCGGTTTAGTTCATATCTGAGTAAAACTGAACATGATCTAATTTTAATAACAAAGTTTAATTTGTTCAGAAAAAAATTTAAAGGTTGAAATCGAACAAATAACAATGTTTGAATTTTGTTTTATTCATAAACAAAATTTTGAGTTTAAATTGAACAAATATATCGGGATTTAATTAATTTAATATTTTTTTATGATATACATTTTCACAAGAAAGTGTAAAAAATTGTGAAAATATTAGGAGTGCAATAAATTAAGGCAAATTTTTATATTTTTAGAATTTTGGAAAATTCAGAATTTAATGAAAATGTAAGTTCCTCTCGAACTCGGACTCAGTGAGCCATCTCGGAACCGTCTGCCTACTATCCACCTGCATCTGTTTAGATAAGGAGTGAAACAGAGAGAGGTGGCCGACGCTATTGCCGCCGTCACAGAGTCCGCTGCTCTCTCGCTCAACCTCTCTCTCTCTCTCTCTGGTTTTCCCTTTTGGGTTTTCTGTTTTTATGCAAAGAATAGAACTTGCGTTATCATTATCGGAGAGGGGCAATGTGTCGGCGAAGATGGCGAGAAAACATTACTCCGACGCCATTGATTGTTACACAAGAGCAATAAATCAAATAGGCATTGGGGGATTCTGAGACTCCGATTTTGTTTTCTATGAGAGCCGACAACAATTTAATGCTGGGAAATTTCAGACGTGCACTTGCAGATGCTGAGAAAGCCATTCATCTTTTTCCTACCAATGTCAAGGTTATTCTGTTATCCATTTCTCGTCTTAGGTGCTGTTCTCAAAGATAACTTGAAACTCTTGTATTTGTATAGGGGAGAATTTTATTTATAAACTATGTATTTTTTATCTGGAAGGTAATATGAGATTATTCATTCTATTGGTATAAATTGAGTACTGTATTGTGTTGTCTAAGCTTTCAATACTTGATTTGTCGGATACATAATATCATGTTACACACATCATTAATTCCAAAAGATGAAATTATTGCATTATTTGAGGTCTCTCTATTTATGAAGTGGGATCCATTTCAATAATTTCAATTGAAATGAATGAATGCAAAATGAAAAAAAATTTTCCTTAGGACAATTATTATTTTTGAGGAAGATGCCTAGTTGGAGCTCTATAAATAGAGGTTTTAAGCAGAAGATCAATGTATCCGAGAAGCATCTGAAAACATGTTCAAGGATCTAAGAGAAGAGATGAAGGTCTTTTCTGAGAAAATCGAGAGAAATAGTGAAAATTATTTTTAGAGGAGGAGAAAAGAAAGAGCGTGAGAAAAAAAATAAGTGTGTTATTTTTGTACACATTGTGAATTATAAGCGTGGTGAATTTCTCTTAGTGAATATTTTCTATAATATTTGATATATAGAAAAATATTGTAAATCTTATTTTTCATAGTGAGATCTTTCTGAATTCAGTCTCTGTGTTTTTTTTTTTTTTTTTTTTTCACCTAAATTTCTCGATGTTTATTGTTTGTTATTATTTTTCTTACTTCTTGGTTGTTATAATTTTACAGCATAAAAAATGTTCCTGATATTTTTCAGATCGTATCTGCTATCGTTTTTCGTACTGCTTGGTTAGTGGTGTAATTGTACTGTGTAAGTCAGTCTTATCTAGGAGACTAAAATTTAGGTGGACCGTTTATGACCCTCTAATTTTTCCTGATAATTTATTTGAAAAAATAATTCTGTCTAAAAAGATTGCCGAGAGTATTATTCATAAGAATTATCATGATCAGTACTTTTTACATTTTATAATAATGGTATTATTATTATCATTACTGTCGATTTCGATTATTATTTTCCCAACACATTAGAAGTCAGCCAGATTTATGTCTTGACAGTTGATAAACTGTTAACTCTAATGTTGTTTATTTAGGCACTTTACCCAGCTGCTAAACCTTCTATGTCAGTGAAGCAATATCCTGCGGTGAAACAGGGATCAAGTGTATAATATTTTTCATTGGCCCCTTCTCCCCTATAATGAGGTTGTAATCATGAAGTTTATCTTCAAATGCGGTGTATTGGCTATTTTTTGAGTTATTTGACTTCAACCTAATATTATTCGCTTGGAAGATAACAAGTCTAGTATTACTTTTCTAGTTAAAGACCAACGACTTGAGGCTAACGTGAGATGTGCACGAAGACTTACCGGTTTAGATAAATATATAATGAGTTTTCCCACATAAGAAGATATTTTGGGGCAAAACTATGTGTTTTTGAAATCTACTAGCTCTCTTGTTAGAACCTCTAAGAGCTCCCAATGATTTGGACTTGAGTAGGCTGATTTTTTTCCGCAACTTCAGTAATTCTTTCGCTTTCAAGATAAATTCTCTCATCTGTGTCTCATAAAAAGAATTAGCAGATTAATGGATTATTATTTTAATAATTTCAAAAAAGATTTCTTTATCTCACATGATGAATTAAAGAGCAAAAAACAAAAAGTTCTGAGCACGTCTGGTCAAAGTTTATCTTGTCTTTACTACTATTCATTTTCCTTGGTTAAGAATACATTTGAGTTTTTCTCATATTCGCTGGTTCTAGTATTTGAGACAACATTAATTTCACTTTCACTAGACGATATTATATTACTACTGAGAAAAATTGTTGCAAACTAATTATTGACGTACGATTCTTTTCCAAATAAGTTTTTTTCGCTTCATTTTTAGTGGTTCTAATCGAGTTCCTTATCTTCAAACATGTTCTCGGATATTTGACCGTCATTATCGTGTTGGCTACTATCCAAATTATTATTATTTTTTACTTCTACCGAACATTTTTGTTGAAAATAAAAAATAATTAATTTCTTTTGGAAGATACAATAAAATAATAAAATGTTAATAAGACCAAAGCATAAATTCTTAATTATTATTTAGGCCCACTTAATCCCTCAGCTCATGATTAGCTATTAGTTGTGCTTCTACAAAGAGTTCTTCTATAAACTACATAATATTATTATATAATAAAATATTAAATTATATGTTTGGGACAGACAATTAATTAAATGTGTTCATAGTTGAACATTTTTTGCGTGTTACACGCAATGAACGAAAAATTTGACTAGTCAGAGTAATTAAAAAAATTATGAAAAATATAAAGTGTATTCATCAATTAGTCACGTACCAATAATTATCATGCGTAGAAAATTAATTAAAATTAAATCTCCACATTAAATTAATGTTATTACAAATAATTTTAATTAGCTAAAGTGTAATTTGTACAAAATAGAGCTAAACTTTTTTATTACTTGCATACGTACACTTGTGGTTGTTTAATCTGCTGATCCTCTCACCTGAAATCTACGTAATAAATTTTGATATATTTCTTGATCTTGCGAAAATTTAATAAATATGAAATTCAAAAGATATGCGACAGATGTGATCGAAAATTTAAAATTATAATTAAAAAGACGTGATGAATTTAACAGGTTCAATAACGATAATGATATACTTGATGATAATCAAACTACTGAGATTTATTTTGTTCGAAAAACTTCAAAATGTCAGTTGTAAATACCTATGAAGTCGGAGAATAAATTGAAATTTGTGTTTTTACTCAATATGACATTCAAATGATAAAAATTAAAAGCCATATTTGTTATGGGTGGAATCGATCTAGTTCGGTTCGATTCCACCCCTAGTTGAAATCGATCATACTGGTTTTGTTTCAATTTTTTTTAAAACTAAAACTGAAAACCAACTGATCATCCTTCGGCAACGGAATTAAACCAGATCGATATTTTTGGTTTTGCTATTATATTTCGGTTTGGTTTTAAATTTTCATTTTATAAAGTTTAAACTCAATTTTTGTTAGTTTTGAATGATTTAGTTCTATAAGTGGTAATTTTCAATATAAATATTATAAATTTGGTTCGGCAAAATATTGATCGGTTTTTGAAAGAATGAATTGAAAATCGTACCAGTTCAATTCGATTCGATTCGATTTGGTTACAATGTCGGTTTTCAGTTAATTGAAACCGAACTGAATTGAAATTTTTGATTTGGTTTTCGGTTTTAACCAAACTGATTTCCAGCCTTATATTTCTTTATAGATAGATTGTTTATAAAATAAAATTGTTTACTACACAACAATTTAAAATTAGAGGCGTAACGTGTGGAAATTAAATAAAATTAAATATTTATATTAGATTGATTATCTGGCGGATAATTTTCATTGATTATAATCATCAAACAACAAAAATTTAAAAATATATTATTTATAATTATATTTTATAAAATTAAAGTACATATCCAATATTACTGCAGCGAAGTAAATAAATAATATTTTAGTTAAAATAATAATATTATTAATAACTGACTGCAAAAGCAAAACGCGTTGACATTTGGGGAAAGTGCACGTGGAAGGGAACGTGCGACATGGGGACATAAGATGAGGAGGAGGCAAATGATTGGACAAAGCCGAATACAATAACGACAACGTCGGTATCTTCCTATATGATGCCACGGTCAACACATTCACAATTATCTGTATTTTTATCCAATCACATTCCGCCACGTGTTCAGTGCCTTTGACCATAGAATCCATCCCCACTCCACTCGGTAGTCCAAACAGCTTGAATTTAGCTTTGTATCCTTGTTCTCCTTCTACTCATTTATTCCACTCTGTTATATGAATTTATTATTTTAATTAATATAATAAATTATAAATAATTATATTAATTATTAATTGACACATCTTTAATTATTTTTAAAATATTACAATCAGAAAATAAATATAATATTTTTAACAGTTACTCTCTCTTTATATTTACTGCCATCTTTTTTTTTGGAAAAAATACTTAAAAATAGGGGGATGTTTTAGGTCAAAGGTAATGATTGCTACTAAGAACTCTCCCTCAAATATTAACAATACATATAATATTATATATATATGAAAATAAGTTTAAAATCAATTTAATAACAAAGTATGAAATTTATTTACATTACTCCATGAACTATGATATTTAACAACTAAAATCTTAAAATATAAAAAATTTAATAAATCAAATATTGACGGGGTCAGTCTCGAAGAACGGAGGGCCGGTCTTAGAGAACAGTCCTCCATTTTTCGTTCAATGCTTAAAAAGTACAGGACAATCACAAAACTAGGGGACGAGCATGGAAAATGACCCTTCGTTCTCCAAGACAACGTTCTCCAAGATTGGGGGTTGATCCAGAACGAATTACATTCTTTCTTTATTTTATAAATTAGTTTTTAAAATAATAGCAAATGATATTGAATTTACTTTAAATTTTTAACCACGTTATGAAAATATAATCAGAAAATTTTAATAACTTTCTAACATTTAAACTATTTATTTTAATTATTTTACGTCTATTTTATAAAATAATTAAATAAAATTACAATAAATCATACAAGTGTTAGATAATCACAAAAATTTTGAAATAATTTTCTTATTATATGGTAACTATGTGGTAAAAATTTCAAATAAATTTAATATTATTTAGTATTTTTTTAAAATTTTAATTTATAAAATAAAAAAGGAACGATAGATTGTTATCCTAGACCAGCCTCTCTCTTAGGTTTAATCTGTTAAATTTTTGATATTTTAATATTTTAGTCATTAAAAATTATAATTTAGGGAATAATTTAAGTAAACCCGATGTTTATATTGATTTTAAGCTTATAGATAATAAGTTGTTCCATGTATGTATCTATCTATCGATCTCATCTTTTTCTCTCTGTAAAACACAAGAATAAAATATGATGAGACAGCAAGGTTCTAGGGTTACAAAGTCAGAAATTTTCTAGAATACCTCCCCCCCTCTTCCTTCTTGTTGCTACTTATATATTTCGATTGATCTGCTCCGAAAACCCACTTTCATGGCTGCCGATTCCAACTCAAACCCCTCTGCAAATCTCAGAATTATCGTCGAAAGAAACCCTTCTGAGTCCAGACTTTCCGAGTTGAACATCAAGTGCTGGCCCAAGTAAACCCTCCTCCTCTCTCCTGTTTCTCTCTCTAAAAACGTGAAATTACTCTACTTTTTTCGCAGATGGGGATGCTCGCCGGGGAAATACCAGTTGAAATTTGACGCAGAAGAAACGTGTTATTTAGTGAAAGGGAGAGTGAAGGCTTACGCAAAGGGCTCCTCAGAATATGTAGAGTTTGGAGCCGGAGACCTTGTCACCATTCCCAGAGGTCTCAGCTGCACTTGGGATGTTTCTCTCTCTGTTGATAAATTCTACAAATTCGAGTCTTCATCTTCTTCTTCCTCGCATTAACATTTCATATTTCCATAATTTTTTATATTATAAAATTCTCTGTTCTTCTTCTTTTCTGTTCGTCATATTGTTTGAGATCTTCTTCGTCTTAATATTTCATATTTTCAGAATTTTTTATATGAAAAACTCTGTGTTCTTCTTCTTCTTCTCTGTTCATCATGTTGTTTTTGTTTTGAAGAGGAAATGGGTTTGATTTTAGTCAAAGAAAGACAATGCCAATTGAATGTCTCATTCAATGTTCGAACCAATCTTCTTTACCTCTTTAATAAAACGTTTAATGTTCCTTTGACTGGTCAACCATTATTCTATTTTTATCTTTTTTTTACCAAAAAAAAACTTTATCCTCTTTTTTTTTTTTTTTTTTTTTTTTTTAATTATTAATTTTTTCCTAAATTAATGTCAAAATAAATTTGAAGGACACCTGTCTAGACACAAATATTAAAGCAATATTAATTATATCATTTAATTCAACACTCTAGTATTATAGACTTAATAATTTATTATTTATTTTAATTAATCAACTATTAATAAGTGAGAGTATAATTATAAGTCAAATATAGTCTTATTCTAAATATTATTAATAACATACTTGACATCCATTTTAAGTTTTATAAGTATTGGGTGAGACCATTTAATGGATATTTAACTTTTTTATGGTAATTAATAATTAACTTAAATGATTCGTGCTATTATTTATGTAAAGTGAATATAATTTTTTGGATGGAAAATAATATATTTTAAACTACAAAAATTATTTTTGAAACAAACTTTAGAAACCCTAAGAAATTTTAAAATTATAATAAAATCTTTATTTCCCAAACAAATATATTTTAATATAAAAATATGTACTACTTCATCATTAAAGTAATTATAATATAGAAAATATTTTTAATTATTTCTTAAATAAAAAGTTGACTATATATTTTTGCCATACAATTTTTTCAATAATATAATAATTTAGTCTTGATTATTATTATTTTTTTTAATTTAGACTGGGAGTTGGGCTTTGCCCGAATGAGATCTTAATATTTAGGCCCCAACGGTTAGGCTTCTGCCTGGTGGGTATTTTTCATGAATCACATTCTAAACCATTATTGTTTTTAATCAAGGGTAAGTAGTAACAAGCGTATCATTAAAATTATTTGGTTAAAACCTTAAGGTATTATATGTTAACAAATTCACCCTTAAAATTTATTTTTTCTGTTTGTTTGGAATAAGTGCAGGCCTCCTTGTTGAGGTCGCCAAGCTCGCTCTTAGAGGTAGTACATTTCAGTGTATTTTTAGAACAAAGTCCATTTTCGAATGTCAATATAGAACCCCAAAAGCTTGCTCCGAGACACCATTTTGGGCATCTCTCTTGAATTATGAATGTGACATCCCATCATATGAAGGTAAAAGGAGTCTGATGGACCCCAGCCCATATGCGAAGGGTGCACAATCCCACATTAATTGAGAGAGTGAAAATCCCATGATTTATAAGTTGAGTTTCTCCCATTGACTAGTACAATGCGTTTTGAAACTGATCATAGGAACAAATCCGTGCAAGTCCTGAAGGAAAGAGATTGTGATAACTCGTTATGTGAAAATAATGAGAGTTCGGTGGGGCCCAGCCAATACTAATAGGGTGAACAATCTTACATTATTGAGAACATTGAGAGACATTACAATAAAACTTCGTTTTTGAGATATTTTTCCTGTTCTTATATTTTTTTGACGCGCACGCGCAATTTTGAATACTTGCCCGCAATTTTAATAAAAATATTAACAACAACAAAGAGTTTATTAACAAATAATAGTTATTTTTTAGTGAAATGATTTAAAAAAATTTCATATAAAATATTTATGTTTAGTTAATAATTAATGAAAAAAAAAATAGTTAAAATTTAAAATAAGAAAAATATTTATAAAAAATAATGTGCGTCTTTGTAGAGAAAATACTAAAAAACATTAAAATGACATTTCGTTATATTAAAATACCAAGTGCCTGATGTCTTCGCCAAAGAACATGAAGCACAAGTACATCACCGAAAATCCAAAAAAAATACTAAGATTTCTGGTTTTTCTCTTTACTTTCTAGTCGACCAAAAAAAACCTAAGATATCTGGTTTTTCTAGGCAACCAAACATAATTTAGAACAAATCTAGGATCAAGATGGACCAAAACCTAGCCTAGAAACAAAAACAGAGATTGCCTACAAACCCATATGAACAAGGCAGATCATCCAAAACACTAACTCCAACAACGCTTCTTCTACAACAAGCTGTCAGCATTTGAAGGCAATCTCCTGAAGAAACTCAAGGCCTGAGAAGGCAATTTGCTCCTAAACCTTGGTGGCCTAAACACATAAACCCCCCACACCCCCACCACCACTTTGTTTGGCACCGCGTAAAACCCGACTGCCGCAGCAAAGGAAAATATGGTAAACAGAAAAGTCGCTCGCGGGTCTCGCCAGCTCAAGAGAGCTTGGAATCTCTCCGCCTGAGTTGCCATGTCACCCACCATCGTTTGAATTTTCCCGGAGATGCTCCGTAGCCGATCGTACCTCATTCGCACGATCTCTGCACCACGGCTGGTCGGGAATGAGTCAAACTCTTCGTCCAACTCATCCGGGAAAACACTCTCGACGTAGGAAAGTCGAGCGTCCATGTGGGCCGGGTGCCTGGGTCGCGACCGGTATCGCCACAATCCGAGAAAGGCCGTGTAGAGTAATATGGTTGGGACGATGAGCTCAGGAAATGCAACTAGCATGAGGTAAAAGGCTAAGAAAATGGTGGTGTAAATAGGTTTGTTCCACTCTCGAAGGGCCTCGAGGGTCCGGATCGTCGATACCACACCCGACAAAACACTCATCAGTCGGAAAAAGTTCGCCTTGCTCCTTCTCATGCTCCACATATTTGAGTCGTGATCCAACATATATTCAACCACCTCTCTACCCAATGCAGGCTCGGCCCGACTAAGCCGCACGGCGACGACATTCATAGCTCGGTATCGAAGGCTCTCCAGTTGATTCACACTTAAAGGCTGCACAAAATGCATTTTGGGCAACAATGGCTTTGTGTACATATTCAGCACATTCACCATATTAGCACAAGAAAACCTCATAGCCAGGTGAAGCTCCCCCATTTTCTTCACACCTGAAGGATGTAGCATCAGAAGCGGATAAGATTGAGTGTAAACTCGATCCATTTCGAGTGTCGATAGTCTAATTTGAACCTTCCCGATTCTGGCATCACGAGCTATTGAAGATTTTTCAATCCGAGAATTGTCGAAAACCCCGATTGTTATAACAGTGCAAGGATCAAACACTTCCCACGTGTACTGCTCATTCCATTTCGGCGAGAAGCTATCGACAACAGTTCTGGTACGGATCCATTTTTGACCATATTTAGCCACGCAATAAGCATCAGTAGAACCAGAGGGTTTACCTTCTTTAATCTTCATTGGCATGAGCCTTGTCGCTCCTAAAATCCCCATTTCAAGCACACCAATGTGTGGCTTCCATAGCTGCTTTGCCGTCGGCCTAAACTCGCTGCTATACGATGTGGCTTCGTCTAGCACGTGATATCCCCCATCAAGTGATAAACTGAGGTGAATTCGCGATCCAAATCTCATCGTAATCTTCGATTCATTGTCATTTCCAAAGTGATTTTCGAGGCTAAACCATCTCGAAACGACCGGCTTCTCGTTTGTTCTCTGCTCGACGGCAGAAATAGGAAGAACAAATCTGCCTAAAACATCATCCCGGGCCGGTCCAATCCGGTCTTCTATCAAAATCATGATATAATCTTCAAACGGCTCTGAAACTACAAACAAAAGATCCTCGTTCCAGTACGGATTTGAGAGGCTTCGATTCAGAGTTGGTTGAACTACTCTTGTCTTCAAAACTTGATTCCCTACCTGAACTTTAGCATACAGTTCCGGAAATCTCATAACCTGCGACCCTTTTTCGACACAAACGACAATATCTTGTGCTTCGATCACAGAAACTCTAAGATACCATAGTTTCGGAGAGAGATAAACCTTCGATTTGATCGATGAAAGGCCATCGAAATGAACATTTGCAGCTTTCGAATGCCAAGCTTCCGAAAAAGCTTCATCTGCTTGAGTTCCAAACCATATTGAAATCATAATTTCTCCCGGTTTAACCTTTTCCCCCTTCTTATCCTCCATTTTGTACCACTGAGGAGCTAACTGGCTGTCGGGAGGGACACGGCTAGGAACCTCGTTTAAATCGAACCAAACTCGGCCCAAGTACTCGTCTTTGTTGCTTTCTTTGACGAAAATTTCCACCATTGATGAGTGAATGCAGTCTTTCGAAAAGGCGAAAACTTGATCAAACTCAAAGTTACTGTTCGAAGAAACCCTCTTTGTGATTCCTTTGTAGTTTCCGAGTTTCACTTCCGCCATTAAATCGGCAACTCTGAACAGAGTAATGTCCCTCGCTTTTACTACTTTCACGTACAGATATTGCACTTGTTCGACCAGGTCGTAGGTGTTGTTCTTCTTTATGGCCACCGACTCTCCACCGAGTATAGGTCTTGTCTCCTTCAGGGAAAACTCCGCCACACCGGAACCGCCGCTCGGAAAAGCCGGAGATGTGGCGGTGGTGACCACCACCGGCTTCATGTCGGTGAGACCTGGGCCTAATGGCTTTAGGGGGCTCCGAACATGCTGTTTCTGTTCGTTTACTTGACCAACCTGGTTCTGAACCGCCATAGTTGAGGTCGGACCTTGAAGTTTCTTACTTTTTTTAGCAACGACTCCATTCAAGCCAAGACTCTTGGAGTTTTCTCCGGTTGACAAGTAAAATTTCAGGCTAATCTCTCCTCTTACATGAGAAAACAAGTTTCGTTTATCAAGAGTATAAAGCTGAACAAGCTCCTCGCCTTCTTTTACAACGGCAGAACCCGAAACTCTAACTTCACCCAGAAAGTTTCGGCTGTTACTCGACCTTTTTTCGTTAAAGACGTTGATTTTTATGGTTCTGTAAGGAAGATCAGCCACATTTTTAACGTCGAAAACGAGCTTCTTGTTCCAAATGGGATTCAAGTCTTTGAACTTAACATGAGTTTTCAGTCTCTGGCTATCGAACTCCACCTCTACGAACGGAGAAGACGATCCTTCCCCATCTTTAGGCATGAGGTTGTGAGCTCCGATAACCTCCACCACCAGCTTCTCCTTACTGCAACTGTTTCCATCCATGGTAGAAAGAAAGCTCCGGCGGAGTGAGAAGAACTGAAACGAGATAACAGAACACAAGAAAAACGCATAAATCTAGAGAGAGAGAGAGATGAGACGAATTGGTAGGCTCAAGGAGGGAACTGGAAAGCTAGAAAACCAGTCAGATGGAGCGTGCAACAGAGCGTTTGCAGAGAGTTTAGAGGGGAGGTGGATGAATAGTACGATGATATAAGGTGGGTGACGTGGCAGTCGAGGAAAGGAAACGCAGACCCACTTTTTTGTGTAGCGCGTGAATTGTACGGACCAATTATATAAGAATGTCATTCGACAAAGTGGATTAGGTAGGGACCCGTGACTTGGCTGTCCAAATTCCCAACATTTCATTTTAATTATTATTTTTCATAAAAAGACGTTAATTCTCTTAACAAAATTGAAGTACATTTGAACCAAAAAAAACATAGGTTAACAAGTCAAATCTTCGGCTCTTAAATTCAAGTGCTATCCATCGTATTTTAACTACGAAAAATTGTTTAAATATTGAGTCGTTCATTTGCAAATATATTTTGCACCTATTTTTAAGTATAGTTGACTATATGTTTACTGTAATCGATCGTATTAAGTCGATGTCATTCGTTTTCAATCGTATTTTACACTTATTTTAAGTGCAGACATACGTAAAATATTAAGTTATTAAGTTAATGATAATTTAAGAATTATTTTGTTAATGAAAATAGAAGAGAGGGTTTATTTTAAATAAAAAAATTATTATATTTTAAAAACATTATCCAAGTAATATATCATAAAGACACGTGAAAACTAAATTTAATATGATAATAACATTTATTTGAATAAAAAGAGAGCTTTATATACATATTTACTCTTGAAAATAATTATATTTAAATAAAAAATATATAATATTTATGTCCAACAAAGTGACTTTAGAAAGAGCGCGTGTGACACGCGCGTACGAAGAGAATGGTGCAGTAGGGAGAGAAACGCAGGACTCGAAGCCCAAGGATTTGGTGTTTTTGAGAATGTTTGGTCAATCGCAGCGCAGCATCAGCACGGAGGAGGAGCATGAAACGGTCCCCGTAATACTGTTGATATGTTCTGTCTAAGCCAGCATGGCTGCCATGTGGGTCCCACTGTGATTCTTCTGTTTATTTTTAAATTGATATTTGCGCTTTTACTAACACGACATGACGACATCAATATCTCTGATGGAGAGATTGTACGATGCGACGCGTTAGTTCGATTCGTCGAAATTTATTTTTTCCAAAAATAAATAAATAAATTTATGTTTTATTTTTTTCTACTCTTCTTTTTAGTAGAAGCTACTAAATTACAACAACTGTTCTTGCACTCAGCTTTGGCATCACTTAAGCCTGCACTCCGGTTCACTACCAAGAGGCTCAGGTCGGGTCCACACCCCATGGCTAGCTTTTGGCTGGTCTTCTTGTTTTTTTGACCAAAATTGACTATCCAAATTTAACAAGACCGCTACCATCAACATAAGTCTATCATACAAAGTCTATAGGTTGACCAACAGACTTAGAAACAGCCCAAGTTGTGCTCACCCCGACCAATCAGACTTGGGCCGGCTAGAGCTTAAATTTAAGTTTGCACCAATAAATGAAACGAGCGATCATATTAAAATAATAAATTATGAAATAAATGAATTTTTTTATTAATTTTGTAAATGTGAATAAAATAACATTTGAAACATAGAATTATAGCAAATTAAAAAATAGAATAAGCTAAGTTAATTAATTAATTCACACCCAACAAACAGCTATTTCGTGTGAATACAATTAAATTTAATAATTTCAAAAATATTTAAATTAAAGGAAATTAAGATTTGATGAAGTTGACTCCCTTCCCCGTCTATTATGGCGTGCCATCTTGAGAACATCTTTCCACGTTTATAGACTTAAATCGGACGGCCATAATACCACTGACCACTAATGCTCTCATCTGGACCGTTCATGTTTCATTAAATGTTCATCAAAGTACAGCTAATTAGAAGGGATTAGAGTTTAGGAACTAATAATATAATAAACACGTTTTATTAAAAACAGTAGCTTAAAAAAATTGCAATTATTTATAATAGTTATTAGTAATAAATTGAAAATAAACAATAATATCATTTTTAATTGATATATATTTGTTAGGGTTCAAATTGTTGTTGTAAAGGTATCATCGAATTGGACGAGCGAGATCGAGAGTTATTTAAAAATCAGATCGTTCGACTTGACGTTTCTGTCTAGTTTCATTTCTAGTTCGTGAAAGTTGCAGGGTACGTAATTTGTTCCATCAAACTTTACTTTTACGATCTTTAGATTTTTGAAGTTTCACGATTATTTTTTGTAAAGTAATTTAAAAGAACAAATATATATAATTTTAATGTTAATTTTTTTTTTTTTTTATAGAAATCTAATTATTCTTCTTAGATTTTTATTGTAAATATTGTAAATGAAAGTGTCGCGTGTCACGTATGTGCACGTATATTACTCGATAATTATAGAATAAAGAATATGCTGTGGTTGAAGTATACGTGATGTGTTTCAAATTATAATTATTATTTTCAAAAATCAAATTATTTAGTGTTTATAATTTAAACTTTATTTCCTATACTAGACAAAAAAAAGTACCTTTAATTACAACCTAAAAATATAATTTATTGAAATATTCAATTATTTCAATAAAAATTTAAACTATTTATATAAATATGAGTTAAAATTTTATTATATAATGTTAATTATTTTTATTTTTTAAATTCAAGTAAATTTTTTATAATTATTTTGCAAAAACAATAATCTAAAGTACTGAAATGGTAAAGTGAGCTAAATTTGTGCTCAAACTTATTTTTGAAATCTCTAATTGTTTTTTGAAAATTATAAATTCAGAAAATAATGATTAATACAACCAAATTAAGCATGTTGGTAGATGGGATTTTTTATGCTCTAGAAACTCTCACTAGCAACTCATGTTGTTCAGAAGTCATGTTTTTGGACAGAGAATTTTAGGTCAGTGAAAATTTTTAAACTTTCTTCGCACTTTCAACGCGCGTTTCAAAAGCTCCCATCTTTAATGGTGTTTTCTTTTACATTTACAGTGCCCAGCAAGTTTGCTTCTCGGCAAGACTTTGGACAGCGTTAGACTGTGTCTGGCCGCGTCTTAGCTGTCATAAAAGACTTGAAGATTAAAGGGTATCATCAAAAGTTAAATCTTTCTTTCTCTTACCAGACGTTTTCTCTCCCTTAATCAACTCCTTAACATCTCCAATTTGCGTTTTTTTTTTTTTTTGGGTGTTTATTAAACTAAGACTTGCCCAAGAATAAATGAAATTGGTGGACTTTGGAGGAAGAAAATACGAACGAGAACTAGGGAGAAATATAGAGAATCTCTTTCGACAAGAAAAAGGGGCTCCTGCAGCAGAGGACTTGAATCTCGTTCAACGGAGCATTTGGGGCTCGGTTAGGGGAGGGGTTAAGATTTATTTCAATTTTTTTCCCGTTTCTTCACTTATTTGTTCATTTTTTGGGATTCTTCTTTCTTGTTTGGGGTTCTTTTATGCTTTTTCGAGTTGGGTTCGACTGGAAAAAAGGCAGAGAAGTTCATAAAGCTCTTGGTCCTTGGGTGGCTGGAAGTTGTTGAAGCAATAGGCAGTAGATCAGATTCTGATCGGATCAATAGTTGGTAGAGATGGTATGCATGTCTAAGATATTGATTATATTTTGAAATTGTGTCAGTTATTTCGTGGAATTCTTGTAGATTTCTTAGTAATTTTGACAGATAATTTGTGCTTCTCAGTATCGATGACTAATCTGTTCTTGATTGGAAGTGCTAGTGTGGGTTATTATATTTTCTTCATTTGCTCACTTTGTTCAGTATTTTTTGGTACTGTTATTATTATTCTTACTATTGTTATCAAGCTTTGATGAAGCACCTCATCTGTTATCATATGTGTTCTAACCAGGAATCTTGCACATTTTTCCTGGAATTTCCATCTTGATTAGCTTCGCCTCTGTTTTTTTGACCTAATTATAGATTTATTGTGATTAATCAGTTCTTTGAAGTATAAATTGATGGGATTTTATCATTCGCATTTTGGCTTACCACCTAATAATAAGTCAACTTAGTGTTTACGGGTGTGAATCCAACTTCCATGAAGCTGCATGATTTTTCCAATATCACAGTCTGTTGTTCCGTTCAAATATCCATTTATTGGGTATAAATCCAATAATTGCTGTTTCATTTAGAAGTTATACTCTATGTTTGATACTTTGTGGCTCTAAACCTTGGCTTTTCCCAACTTCTTGGCTGAAAATTGATTGAGATCTCATTAACTTATGCAATACGAACTACTTTATGCAAAAAAGTTAAATGAAAATGGCAGCTTAGTTGAAAAGTTTTGAAGAAGAAATTATGATTATGGCGCCCTTTGATGAGCAAGTTTTGGCCACGTGTGATAGTAGATACTGTTCTAATCTCCTTTTGGCATTTATAGCTGACCCTTGAACACTTCAATTCTAGGCCACCACTGGTAGTCCTGGGGTTGGGTCTTTAGTTTGGTTGGAAGATCCTGAAGTAGCTTGGATTGATGGAGAAGTTTTAGAGGTTAATCGCGAAGATATTAAAGTTCTATGCACCTCTGGGAAAACAGTAAGTGGTCTTTTTTTAAACTTTCAGGAGCAAATTTGTTGCTTGTATTTACTATTTCATTTACTAGCTCATACACAAACCACCAACAGTTTTGTCAGTTTGTCCTCTAGTGATTAGTGGACAACAATGACTCGTAAGTTATAGAATTAAGGGAAAACTATATTATGCTCTCTCTCTCTTTCTCTCTCTCTCTCTCACTCTTCCCCATGTTCTTTTGTTTTCAGGTTGTTGTTAAAGCATCCAGTGTCTATCCAAAGGATGCAGAAGTTCCACCTTGTGGGGTTGATGACATGACAAGGCTTGCTTATTTGCATGAACCAGGAGTCCTTCAAAATTTGAGATTGAGATATGACATCAATGAAATATATGTATGTAGAAACACGACCAGAAAATATTTCATAATTTCTTCATCTCAATTTTTATCGACGAATTTCAATTATGTTTTTTCACCTCTTTTATTGTGAAATTCTTTTAGATTTTTTTTTTCTCAAAAAGTTGACAACTGATGTGGCGGGAGCTCAGAGCTGACTCCATTTTGTTTTTAGACATATACAGGAAATATACTGATTGCCGTAAATCCTTTTAGAAGATTACCTCACCTTTATGATAGCCATATGATGACACAATATAAAGGGGCAGCCTTTGGTGAGCTGAGTCCACATCCTTTCGCAGTCGCTGATGCAGCATACAGGTTATTTCTTTCATTGTTATTCTTAGGGTTCTCATTACTAGGCAGAAAACATGAAATTCCATTGTCTTTTCTGTAGACTTATGAGAAATGACGGAGTAAGTCAATCAATATTGGTTAGTGGAGAGAGTGGGGCAGGTAAAACAGAAAGTACAAAATTGCTAATGCGATATCTTGCTTACATGGGAGGAAGGGCAGCAGCCGAAGGCAGGTCTGTTGAGCAGCAAGTTTTAGAGGTGAGGAAGTCTTAGCCTGAAGCCAATACTAACCTCTTATCCGTCATGTTCTTACCAGACTTTTTGGTCATTAATGCTCATTTTTTAAAATGAAATATTTGATCTATAGTTTTTATCTCATGTCTTGTTCTTTTTTTCGACTTGCAGTCCAATCCTGTTCTAGAAGCATTTGGCAATGCAAAGACTGTTCGAAACAACAACTCAAGGTGAGATAGTGAATTGTTTGAAAAAGTCTTCTTCTATCTAAAAACTGTCATCATTTGGCCCCTTTCCATTTATTACATTATTGGGAATGTTGCAGTCGCTTCGGTAAGTTTGTCGAAATTCAATTTGATCAAAATGGGAGAATATCAGGAGCTGCTGTGAGAACTTACTTGCTTGAAAGATCACGTGTTTGTCAAGTGTCCGATCCAGAGAGAAATTATCATTGCTTCTACATGCTTTGTGCAGCACCTCCAGAGGTAATTTGGATTATCTTTTTGGGTGAAGTTTAATTGTTCTAGGGTGAAAGAAATTTAGATGCAAGAAATTAATCCACTATCTTTTATTGGCGATGTATGAGTTTGAGTGAAAAAGTAAATATGTATAGTCTTGTTCCTGTATTTGGGTGATGTAATGTAATCAGAATGCTTTAATCTTGCTTATGTCTCTTCCATTTCAGTTTTCTTACTTTGATCAAAGTCCTCATGTTCCTGGCATAGAATGTGAAGGATAGAATTTTTGTTGTCTATTTTTGTTGAGTTTCATTGTGGATTTGAGTTGACAATAATCATTGGCTTTTTCTACTTGACTATCAGGATATTGAGAGGTACAAATTGGGAAACCCAAGAACCTTTCACTATTTGAATCAATCAAATTGCTATGATTTGGACGGAGTTGATGATCGCAAGGAGTATTTTGAAACAAGGAGAGCGATGGATATTGTTGGAATAAGTTCTGAAGAGCAGGTAGTTTGTTGTGTAAAATTAATTGGCCTAACTTCTTGAATATAATCTTTATTTGTTACTAATTTAGGATGGGATTTTTCGAGTGGTGGCTGCGATTCTACATCTTGGAAATATTGAGTTTGCAAAAGGGAAGGAAGCTGATTCCTCTGTGCCAAAAGATGAAAAATCTCGGTTCCATCTTAAAACGGCTGCTGAGCTGTTCATGTAATGAGCTATTCATTTTAACCATCTACACACGCTAAAAGATTATTCTCTTTCAAAAGAAGAAAATGCTGAAAAAAAATATTGTTCAGGTGTGATGAGAAAGCTTTAGAAGATTCTCTCTGCAAGCGGGTGATTGTCACTCGTGATGAAACCATCACAAAATGTCTGGATCCTACTGCTGCAGTTCTTAGTAGAGATGCTCTGGCTAAAGTTGTGTACTCGAGATTGTTTGACTGGTATGTCGAGCTCTTAGAAGAAGTATTGGTGTCTGTGTCAATTTACTTGAACTTCTGTGATTGGTTCTAAATTTTTTTGTTGAAAATTTCTTAATTTCAGGCTTGTGGATAAAATAAACAATTCAATTGGTCAAGATCCAAACTCAAAAGTTTTAATCGGGGTGCTGGATATCTATGGATTTGAGAGTTTCAAGACAAACAGGTGCTCAACTGGTATGCCTATTGTTTTGATAATTGGCATACATTTGTTTTTGTTTTAATTGAAGTGCATAAAACTGGTCTGGTGACAATGAATTGGAGGATTTTGTATGCACTTCATTATTTTTTTCTCATATCTGTTTCCTATGGGGGTTATCACTTCTCTGATGCATGTTAGTAACTTTAATGTCTATTTAACACATTAAATCGGTAGAAAATGTGTGGCAGTTACATATTGTAGTGATTCTCATTTCATGTCCTTTTTTTTTTTTTTTTTTAATTTCACCTGATGGATCTTCCTGTTTGGATTTTGCAGCTTTGAACAATTTTGCATCAATTTGACTAATGAGAAGCTTCAGCAACATTTTAATCAGGTTGGTATCACTCATATCTCTGACTTTTGTGTTTTTTCCTGGAAGTTTCATTACTTGTTGTTTTTTGCCTCAACGGTGCAGCACGTTTTCAAAATGGAGCAAGAAGAATACACTAAAGAAGAAATTGATTGGAGTTATATTGATTTTGTTGACAATCAAGATATTCTTGATCTTATTGAAAAGGTTTGTGCTATATTGCATCAAATTTTCCCAGGCAGAACGGTTATGTTAGTAACATGCATTTTTAATATTTTTTTTAATGTTAAATATTTCAGAAACCTGGTGGCATTATTGCTCTTCTAGATGAAGCATGGTAACACAGTTCTTGTTATGCCGGCTCTTTATTTTGTTTTAAGTTGATTTATCTGTCTTGATGTCCTTAAGTTGGTATATTTGCAGTATGTTTCCAAGATCAACTCATGAAACATTTGCCCAAAAGCTGTATCAGACTTTCAAAAATCATAAACGCTTTACCAAACCTAAATTAGCACGGAGCGATTTCACTATTTGTCATTATGCCGGTGATGTTAGTATTCGTTTGCATTATTCTTTAGATATTGTTGTTTTGGTTTTGGACCTAATAAAAAAGATTAGGAAATGCATGGAACTGAAAAATGTTGAATAATATTTAGGTAACCTATCAAACTGAATTGTTTCTGGACAAGAATAAAGACTATGTTGTTGCTGAACATCAAGCTCTGTTGAATGCTTCCAATTGTTCCTTCGTATCGCGGTTATTTCCCCCGTTAGCTGAAGAATCCAAATCTTCAAAGTTCTCTTCAATTGGTACTCGGTTTAAGGTCTGAATTTTTCTCCTAAATTTGTAAGATGTTTCTTGCATAATTTTTAATATTTATGCCCTACTTTTTTCATGCAGCAACAATTACAATCATTGCTTGAAACTCTTAGTTCAACAGAGCCGCATTACATTCGTTGTGTAAAACCCAATAATCTACTTAAACCTTCCATTTTTGAGAATCAAAATGTTCTTCAACAACTGCGTTGTGGGGTAAGAATGCTAAATCCTGTCTAATGACACCTCACATATATTGTGGGTGACTTTGTGAAACTGCCACTTGCTATTTTGTTTCTCTTACTCTATTTTTATTTCAGGGTGTCATGGAGGCAATTAGGATTAGCTGCGCCGGATACCCGACAAGGAAAACATTTGATGAATTTATTGATCGTTTTGGTCTTCTTGCTCCTGAAGTTTTGGATAGAAGGTAAATACTTTGATTTTTGGCTGCCTGTGGGCTTAGATTGTCATCTGCTTATGTTGTTGATTGTTATATTAGCTCCGATGAAGTAACTGCTTGCAAGAGGCTGCTTGAGAAGGTTGAACTTCAAGGATTCCAGGTATCTGTTTAATGTGTATTTAATTGTCTCTTGGTGCAAAATTATTGTTTTAGGCTCTATTTTTTATCTAACGTCCATGGTTGTCTTACAACGAGAGTTGAAGTTTCTTTTGTAACTGGTTTTCTTATATATTGCACAGGTGTAATGAAGTGATTGTCAAGAATGAAAATCAATTTCTTAACCTAAAGTCTCAAACTTTATTATTATTTCTGATTGCAAATTAGTCGTAATAACGCCAAATGCAAGAAGGTATGATTGTTGTGCTGGAAAATAGATTGCACGTGTTTCATATTGAAAAATGAGACAAAACAGATTTCTGGCAGACTGTGAGAGATGTTCTGTCTATACTATTACTTAAGTTGAAATGAATATTGGGAAGGTGATTGATTTCTTGGTTTCTGAAAATATCTAGAGGTTTTTTTTATTCAAGGACTAAGGTGATTTTTAAGAGTTAATGGACACTGATTTGTTAACTCTAAACTTAATTTAATTTCTGTTTAATCAACCTTGAACTGCAGAATCATCTTCATTTTTAATTGGTAGTTTTGTTCTTTTTTGAGAATGAACTTTGAATTGAATTCAGTGTCTTGATAGTAATGTTTTCTTGACTTGCAGGTTGGCAAGACGAAGGTGTTTTTAAGGGCTGGCCAGATGGCCGATCTTGATGGCAGAAGGACTGAGATCTTAGGCAGATCTGCCAGCATTATTCAGCGGAAATTTCGCTCTTATCTTTCAAGGAGAAGTTTCATCTTGCTTCGGAAATCAGCTTTACGAATTCAAGCTGCATGCAGAGGTATGTAATTGATGTTTGATCTTGTAAGTTTTGCAGTTTGTATTTTCGAAATTTTTGGTAATGAGCTCGTTAGTTTGGTCATGAACCTCACTAGTTTTATTAATGCTTATTTTTAGGACATCTTTCTCGGCAAGTTTATGAGAGCATGCGGAGAGAGGCTTCTTCATTGATGATCCAAAAGAATTTGCGCATGTATCTGCATAGGAAAGCTTATAAAGATTTGTATTCCTCTGCCGTATCTATCCAAACTGGTATGCGTGGAATGACAGCTCGAAATGAGCTACGCTTGAGAAGGCAGACTAAAGCATCAATCATTATTCAGGTATGCTGTGTTTCTGTATATAACTCAGGATAACAAAGCGATTTCACTAACAAAGAAGTGATAAGAAGTAGTCTTTTTTGTGTCTTTTGTGCACTGATAGCTTTGAACAATACTAGGAGCTGTATTCTTGTTCTTAATAGAAATTTTCTTCTTATAAAAAAACATTGGAGCTATCAATCCGATAACTAGCCCAGGAAAACCTTCCTTTTGGATTTTCTATTTTTGGAAAAATTATTCCTGTTCTAATCTATTTTCATACGAGATATTCATAATAAGGCCAGGAGTTTATGAAAACATTTGTATCCTATCTTGCAGAGCCATTGCAGAAAATACTTGGCACAGCTGCATTACAGAAAAGAAAAGAAAGCAGCAATTACCACACAATGTGCTTGGCGAGGAAGATGTGCTCGGAAAGAGTTAAAGAAGCTTAAAATGGTGACTGCCTTATCTTTTATATTGTATTTGTCTCATCATCTCCAATCACATGCTAAGTTACATTGTGCCATATCTTTATATCCGCAATTTGTCTCCATACTTTGGAACTCTGATTTTTTAACACTTTTTATGTCAAATCTTATTTGGGCTATTTCTGATTGCATTTCAGTTGGGTATTATTCGTTTATTTGTTCAATGACCTTTGAAATCTCTACTTTTCCCTCTTTTTGTAGTCTTATTGTTTGTTCAAATCTTACTTTTATCCAAAAAAAAAAAGGTCACTGTTTTTCCATCAAACTGAAGTTTTACCTTAATTTATTTCTTTCATACATTTTCTTATTTATGTAAGGAGCCTTTTTTTCCTTATATCATGAAAGGATGCACTGAGAATGATTTGTTTTTTGCGTTGGCACAAAATTATAATTCTTTATGCAGGCTGCAAGAGAAACGGGAGCACTCCAAGCAGCCAAAAACAAATTGGAAAAGCAAGTTGAAGAGCTGACATGGAGATTGCAACTGGAGAAGCGTATGAGGGTCAGTATAATTCAAATCAAACAACTTTTTATTCGTTTAATCTTGTTGCTTGGAATTTGTTTTCCTTTAAAGTCTGTTGATATCGATGCTTTCATCTTTGAACTTTCCAAATAATTATAGGCCGACTTGGAAGAAGCTAAAACACAAGAAAATGGAAAACTACAATCTGCTTTGCAAGACATGCAATTTCAATTTAGAGAAACTAAAGCAATGCTGGACAAAGAAAGAGAATTGCCTGCCATAAAGGAGGTTCCAGTTGTAGACAATGCGATGCTGGAGAAGCTTACGAGTGAAAATGAGAAGCTAAAGGTTACTTTCTCTAAAAAAAATATATATTGCTTTGGAATGATTTGTTAAAAGGGTGTTTAGTAGCTGGGCTTGCGTTGATAGCCCCCTCTTCATATTATGCAGGATTTAGTGAGCTCTTTGGAGAAGAAAATTGATGTTGCAGAGAGAAAATTTGAAGAGGCAAGCAAAATTAGTGAAGAGAGATTGAAACAAGCTGTAGATGCAGAAACAAAGATGATTCAGTTAAAGACAGCAATGCAAAGGTTGATAATCTGATTAACTTTAGACGCTCATATATTGATTGTGTGTATTATGGCTAAACCCAGAGAAGTTTGAAACTTGTTTCATTATTGGGTGTTTCTTCTTTTATTTGCAGGCTTGAAGAAAAATTCTCTGATATCGAAACTGAAAATCAGATTCTTCGGCAGCAAGCGTTAATGAATTCACCTGTCAAAAAGCTGTCAGATCATAGACCATTACCTGCAAACGAGGTTAATATGCATCTACGGATTTTATTAGTCCTCCAAATCTCCACGACTATTTATCCATTTGTATTTTTGCATTTGCTTAGTTGGTTTTATTTTCTTTGCAGAGATTGGAAAATGGTCACCATTTGGCCGACGATATGGTCAAGGTAATTTTCCTTGTATACTTCAATATTGTTACTGCCCCTTGTCGTGTGAACTTTTACTTTAGAGAATCTAAAAATTGTCTTGATAAGAAATCCTCCAAAGATGAAGAAATGTTACAATTGACTTTTCACTCTCTTTTTCCGACCGAAAAAGAAATCGGAAAAAGGGCATACCCTCTAATATTTAGAACTATAAGCTAAATCTCCTTGGAAAAATTATGATCTTTCATCATGAAGGCATGAATTATTGGATTTATCCTTGAGAAATTTACCTTTAGATTGTAACCATAATTCTGAAAAAGTGGCAATCAAGTCAGACTCTGATATCTGCAATCACATTACCATGCATTGGTGGGAATGATATTGAAGATAATATATATCATAGGCTCCAACAATTTATGGTCTTTGGCACAATATACGAATGTTTTAGTGGAAAATTCTGTAAATAATAATATTTCAGAAAACAGTGATATTCGTATAATATTTACTACGTTATTTGATAGGAAGTAGAGAGTGTAACACCTGTAAAAAGGATCAGCTCTGTTCCGGATAGCAAGTTGAGCAAACCTCCTATAGAACATCAACAAGTATGTATCAACTCAGATTAAGCTTGAGTTTTTTATTTGCATTTCAATTTTTTAAGCTATTATGGGGATCCTTTTATCATTCTTTACTTTTTTCCTGTTGCAGGAGAATGTCGATGCTCTTATTAGTTGTGTTATGGAAAACATTGGCTTTAGCAATGGCAAGCCTGTAGCAGCATTTAGTATTTATAAATGCCTTATCCACTGGAAATCCTTCGAGGCTGAAAGGACTAGCGTGTTTGACCGGCTCATTCAGATGGTTGGTTCTGCCATAGAGGTGACTGGATTAGTTACAACGATTAAGTTTGTTCTAAAAAAAAAGGCATTTGTGTTGATGTTCATTGAATGTTTGTCTGAGGACTTGTTTGATAATCATTCTAAGAAAACTGTTTCGTTTTTGAAAACAAAAAAGGTATAAACAGTGGAAAATGTGTTCTAGAGAAATTAAGTTTGTTTTAAAAAAAAACTTGTGTTGATTTTTGTTGAGTGTTAGTCTGACGACTTGTTTGATAATTATGTTGTTTGACAGATTTTGATTTTTAAAAACTGAAAAACGTATAAACAGTTGAAAATGTTTTTTCATTTTCGTCTTCCTATGTTGTTTTGCAGAATCAAGACAACAATGATCATATGGCCTATTGGCTATCAAACACATCTGCATTATTGTTCTTACTTCAAAGAAGCCTGAAGGCAGCTGGTACAACTCCGTACAAAAAGCCACCCCCTGCAACTTCCTTGTTTGGAAGGATGACAATGGTACATGAAATTCTTTGTTTATTATAAGTCTAGATTATGCATATCTTTCTTCATATCTTTTTATTTTGCAGGGTTTTCGATCGTCTTCCAACAATCTCCCTTTCGGTGGAGTCAAGGTTGTTCACCAAGTAGAGGCCAAGTACCCAGCTTTGCTTTTTAAGCAGCAGCTCACTGCTTATGTCGAGAAAATATTCGGGATCATTCGAGATAACTTGAAGAAAGAGTTGACTTCTTTGCTTTCCCTGTGTATCCAGGTAAGCTTTGGGCTGCCCTGTGTTGTCCATGAGAAAAATGGATGAATGAGGCTATTTTTCGATAAAAAACTGAAGGGATTTTGAAATTAGTTTGCTGTTTTTATTAAACAAAAGATTTTCAAAATTGTTTGGTAAGATTTTCCCAGTAATAGCTTTTGGAAACTACTTGGGATAAACTGGTTTTTTCGGATTAGGCACCAAGAACTTCGAAGGGAGTGCTGAGATCTGGGAGATCCTTTGGAAAGGATTCTCCAACAAGTTACTGGCAAAGCATCATAGAAAGCCTGAACACTCTACTCTGCGCCTTAAAAGAAAACTTCGTATGAATATTTTTTTTTTCGTTTTCGTTGATTATAACTGTTATTTCTCTTCTATATGCGTCTTATTTTTTCGTTAATGGCGATACAGGTACCTTCGATTCTTACCCAAAAGATCTATACTCAGACTTTCTCATACATCAACGTCCAGCTCTTTAATAGGTAGTCTTTAATTGCCTTTTTTCTGTCGATTTGAAGAAATCTTGATCGAGTTGTATTTTAAATTGTCAGTCTTCTTCTCCGGCGCGAATGTTGTACGTTCAGCAATGGTGAGTATGTAAAAGCTGGATTAGCAGAGTTGGAGCTGTGGTGTTGCCAAGCAAAGGAAGAAGTATTCTCTTTTTTATGAAATTTTTTTGCCTTCTGTTTTTTAGTTTTATACTTTTCATAATCTAAATTATCTGGATTTCAAATTGCAGTATGCAGGATCGTCGTGGGATGAGCTCAAACACATTAGACAGGCTGTCGGGTTTTTGGTACGTTTGCAGGATCGGATAAAAAAAGGTTTTCTGAATTATTTCAGTATTCTCGAAAACATACTGGCTTTAATTACTCGTTTTGATGCGCAGGTTATACATCAAAAATACAGAATATCATACGACGAAATCACCAACGATCTTTGCCCTGTATTGCTCTCTCTCTCTCTCTCTATCTCCTCTCCTCTTCTCTCTCTCTCTCTGACATGATTGCCCGGTTTTATAGATCTTGAGTGTCCAGCAGCTCTACAGAATATGCACATTGTATTGGGACGACAACTATAACACTCGAAGTGTGTCTCCTGGGGTATGTTCATTGAAATAATCTTTTTTGCAGAGAATTTTCTTGGAAATTATATCTTCAAAATCATTTATTTATGAACAGGTGATTTCTAGCATGAGAATTCTTATGACAGAGGACTCCAACGATGCAGAAAGCAGCTCCTTCCTTCTAGACGACAATTCCAGGTCAGATTGGAACCTATGTTTCGTCAAATTATAGGAAAAAAAAAGAGTTTAAATTTTGGTTTCTTAGCATCCTGTCTTTGATCTCGATACAGCATCCCATTCTCTGTCGACGACCTCTCGAATTCGCTTCAAGAAAAAGATTTTTCGGACGTAAAACCCGCCGATGCACTCTTGGAGAATCCATCCTTCCAGTTTTTGCATGAATGATGAAGCTTCGGTTTTTTTTCTCGCCATTGTTCGTGCTTGATTTGTTGTAAATCCTTGTCTGTCATGTAAAATTATGATTTGTTTATTTGTTCGTTTCGGGTTTCAGTCGAACATTTTATATCGTTTTCCCGAGGCAGTCCTTTTTCGGGTGCAATATTTTTTTGGGGTAGGGGTCATTGTTCTTTATGTAGGAAGTTACAGAAAATGTGCATTATATATTTGTAGTATTGTTTGGTGGCTGAGAAATTTCTCTCCACTCAAGTTGAATTTATAGAAAAAGAGACTTTCGTTGGTGTTAGATTATGTGTTTTTGGCAATGCATTTTACTTAAATTTAGTAAATGTAATTTTAGTGTGATTATTTTAGGGGAAAAAAGATGAATATTATAAGATTATGTACATGATCTATTGGTAAAACACATGATATATTGTAACTACGCATTGACAAATAATTCGGCACGGGAAACTAGTGAATGAAAGACAAACTAATTCGTCAAATGTTCAATGTTACGATTGCCAAAAGCATGAGTACTATGCCCATTGTTGGAATTCTCTTAAAATGTCAAAGATGGCTAATTGTGCTTAAAAAGATACTTTGTTGTTTGCTAAAAAAGAGAGAGAATGAAAAGCAATATGTGATATCTTAGTCACATTTGGACATAACTTTAAAGTTCAAATTGGCACCAAATGTATGATTTCAATTTGTATGAAGAAAGATAGTCATCCAACTATATTTATTAGAGAAAAATCATAAGATTTATACGAAGAATCGCAATCTCTTACTTCAAGATGATAAAAGAAATATAATTGCAAATTATTAATGACAGACAGTAAGATGTTTTTGCTCGATATTTAAGCCATGTTGCTCAATGTCTTAAGGTTAATGTCAAAGATACTTCATGACTTTGGCAGTTGAGACTCAAACCATTTGAATTTTTGTGGTTTAAAGTTAAAAAATTTGTTGTCTATAGATCAACTAGGCTAACTATGTGAAGGGTGTTTGTGGGCAAACAATTTTAAAGGAGTTTTCTAAAAGACAATGGCATCAAGAGTAACTGAACAACTTCAACTTGTTTATGTCAATGTATGTGGACAGATTAAGTTTCTGAATATTAGATTTTCTCATGTTTATTGATGATTTTAATAGAAAACTAGAATTTTCTTCTTGAAGGGAAAATTTCAGTGTTGGATGTTTTTAGAACATTGAAACCACATATAGAAAGACAAAATAATTAAATAATTAAAATTTTTGGATCAGATAAATAAGTTAAGTTTGTTTCTAACGAGTTTAATAAATTTAATGAAGCAAATGATATAAGATCATTATTTATAGTTCCAATGTCTTCTTGAAAAAACGATGTAGTTGAAAATAAAGAAAACATCGAAAGAGTTCTGGACAAAAGTATTTGATTATTTTGTTTACTTCTCTAATAAGTGATCAATGAGAAACTTGTGAAATAAATATCCCAAGAAGCATAAAATAGAATAAAACTAAATGTCGAACCTGAAAGAAAAAAAAGCAAGAAATAAATATTTATTGGTTATGATCAATGTTTCAAAGGGTACAAACTCTCAGATCTAAGTGTTGGCGCGAAGTTATTGGTAGAAATGTGGAGTTTGATGAAAAAGATTTGGATTTGAGTGATGAAGACAAACATGGGTATGATTTCTATATTTTCTTTGATAATAAGGAATAAAGTAGAGAAGTTCAAAAACTAATGACATTTCCAAGATCACCAACAATGCACACTCTTCACCTTCTTCGAGTTAAATTTCAAGTAAAAAAGAGTCTCATATGATAAGTCTTTAAAATCTTTATAAGATAGTATAAGTGATTATCTAATTTTTTTGTCACTTTATCGATTGTGACCCTTTAATATTTGAAACGATAAACAGTAAAAAATGTTTGTCATGGGGCATGGATGAAGAGATAACATCAATTAAAAAGAATGAAATATAAGTGCTTGCAACTATTTTAGATTTCTAAAAGGCTAATTTGTGTGAAACAAGTATTCAAAGAAAATAAGAATTCAAAGGAAAAAAAAAAAAGAGAAATAATAATTAAAAAAAGTCAGCGTTAAAGAACGCTCAACATCCTAATATTAAATATGGTGAAGTTTTTGTTCTCCTTGTTTGCTTAGAGACGATTCAAATGATCATTTGATGAGCAGCTCAAAAGAGGTGAAAGGTGTCAAATCGACATTCTTAAATAGAATTCGAAGAGAGATTTACATTGAACAATCTTAATACGATTGCCAAAATATTGAAGATAACGTTATATGGCTTGAAGCAAGCTTTAAGAGCTTAGATTAGTAGGATTGAAATGTTTTTTTTAAAAATTATTTTATCAAATTTCCATATGAGTGCGCTCTATTATGCTAAAATGCACTGAAACAAAGATGTCTTATTTGTTTGTTAATATATTGATGATTTAATCTTCATGAAGAATAATTTAAGTAAAAGAATTTAACAAGAATGACCATGAGGTTTGAAATGATGCATATTAATATAATGTCGTAATATCTTGGCAAAGAGATGATAAAACTTTTTATATCTCAAGAAAGTTTTCTACGGATATTCTTAAAATGTTCAAGATAGAATATTATCAAGTTTGTGGACACTCTCGTGGTATTTAGAGAAAATAAAATGAAAAAAAGTTGATTCTGCGACTTTCAAAATTTTTATTGAAAGTTTGATATACACAAACTTGCACGAGACCAAATATTTTTTTTTAAATTAAACTTGTTAACCGATTTATGGAGTCGCCAACTATCAAACATTTCAAGACAACAAAATAGATCATTCGATATACCGAAGATACAAGTGATTTTGAGCTGTTTTTATTCATTTTCTAATGAATTTAAACTTGTAAGATACAATGATAGTAATTGTAAAGATATATATGACCAAAAGAAGACATTGAGTTTTGTTTTCTGTATGGAAAATTTCACTTTTATTTAGAGTTAAAAGAATCAATCCGATATGACATTATTACTATACGAAATTTACAATGTTTTATTACATCTTTTGTGTATTATGACAATTGATTTAGAAAATTATTGAAGGAGTTACAAATATTACAAGAAGAAGCTCCATAGATTTTTGACAACAAGCTACTATTGCACTGATAAATAATCTAATTTTTCATCATAAGAGCAAATATATAGATATAAAATATTATTTTATTGAATTCTGCGTTACAAAAATTAAAATGCAAGTGAAATATGTGAAAACTATTGATCAAGTTGTTTATTTTTGCGAAGCCTCTGAAAATGACATTTACAACAATCTAAGATGACACTTGAAGTTATACGAAATTAATTTTAAAGAAAGTTATTTAAATACAAGCTTAATTCACTTAATATCTTTTAATTAATCTATGTTTTTAATATTTGTTTAGTTAAGTCCATACATTTGTGTAAAGTTATATTATGTATTTGTAAATGCATATACTTGTGTGGTTTATGTGCGTATTATTACATTATTTAAATATGTACTTTATGATTTATGTATTATGTTATACATGTACGAAATTGAAATTATCTTACAAATGCTTTGTAAGTCTTGTGGTTTTCAAGAGGGAATAACCAAGTGATGTTAGAGAAATTTTGTAGTTTTCCTCTTCATCATTTTTTCCTCTTGTAAAGATCTATCGACTCTTTGAAGAATTTAATACACGAAAAATAGGAAAGAAGAGAATATTTCAAAAAAGGATAGCGACCAATAATTAGAGATGACAAAAGAACTATCATCCTAAACCTACCCCTTACAAAAAGGGTTTTGGAGGGAGACGAACCTTACAATTGAGAGAGAACCAACGAGTCACCAATGCGTGGATAGCCAAAGTTGGTGGTTAAAGATAAACAATCACGTGAGGGCCACATGTAATTTTTTATGAAATGTGTAACGACGAGGTCTATACAGTCAAAGTTCAAGGGTCATATGATTCAAAAAAAACTTTAGAGTATTATATGTCCTAACTCCTTAAGATCAAGGTACTAAATGAACTTTACTATAAAAGAAATAATTAATAAACATTTTAATTGTAGTACAAGCAATTGAAGAGAAATACATAGTTAAAAAAATGTACTTTAATATTCTCCGATCTAAAAGTGTCGGTTTTCATTTAACTTCGATAATGTCATAGTATAATTTTGATTAAACTCGATAAATTATTATTCCGTGATTTCAAAGTCTTCATAAAAAAAAAGAAAATAGAGGGGACTAAAGTAGTTCATAGGATTCACATGGGTGGGAAAGATAAGGATGTGAATAATTATTATGGGACACTATGTGAATACCCTAATACCCATAATTTAGGTCTTCAACACATCCTTCTCTACCACAAGCTATCCCACTTAGGGACCATAAGGTCCTTTTATTTAAGGACCACTACCCTTTAATTCACAAACCCAACCCTAATCAATATTGAATATTGCATTGTTGAAATGTTAGCCAAAAAAACAATTTATTTTTAGGGGTCAAAGTGAGTCCTATTCTTGAAGGTTCCATTGACCAAGTCACTTCAACTATCTACCTTTTGGTCCATCCCCTCCTTATTGCCCATCGGCACACCAACGTGTTTGCCTCGATGGTTGAAAGATGTTTTGCTTATGCAATAACGATATCAAATTCCTACTAAGATAATTCAAAGTTCTAAGTAATAAAAAAATTACTAAACTTAGAAAAAAAACCTAAATATCAACTAAATCTTGTTTGTTTTTTGAGATTCTCTAAAAATATTTATTCGCATATGTTATGATTGTCAACTCATACCAAATCTAGGGCTCGAAGAATAGCATAATATTATCAAATTGAATAATAGTCAACATTTTGAAGACCCTAATTGTCAATTGAGTCATTACCCTACTTGCACTTCCACTTCAACAATTAAATGTGGAGCAATTTTCAACTTACAATGAGATTTATATTTATTTTTCTTAGATATATGAGAAATATGTATTTAAATTCTTTAATTCAGCGGATTATTCTTAGAAAAACTTTTATCCGTTGAACAACGATTCTTCCACTCGACACTATCAGATCACTAAGGTCGATTGTCGTCTTTGCTCAACAGGCGGGGTTTTGCAGTCAAGCTCTCTTCTACCTTTGCCCTTGAGGGCCAATCTTTGTCTGGGTCGAGAAATTCTTTGCACGATGCATATGTTGCCGCATTAATTTTCTAGAATTATTTGAACAAATTAAGACATAAAATATGTTAGAGATTTCAGCTAAGCAACCGACGGAGGTGATGTTAAATGAATGAAGCCGTACATCAAAGTTTCCAAAATGTTTTGTCTTCTCTACTGTCTAAAACCTGTCCTAGCTGGCAATGAAGAAGAGTGTGGGCCCAATCAGAGAACTCGAAGTCAGTCACTTTCAAGTCCAAGTTAAAGTCAGTAGGACATTGGAACTTCGATTATTCCCCTTCTATTATGGTTGTATCTTGTGGCCATGATTGAATTTTGAGTTTGAGAGCCTTGATCTTCTTTCTGAACCGTTGATTAGTTTTATAATTGCTGTGGGGCCAAGCTCTCTGGGCCCCACTTTTATCCTTGATCATTATCCCAACTATCTGTAGGTGCCAGGTGGGCTCTTTGGATGCACATTCATTTTATATATTATAGTTTTAATTAAATAACTCAAATTATAAAGTATACCTATCATAAAATTTCTTTAGATTTTAATCTTGACAGGTAAATCCGATTCACCTCATCTACCTCTTTTTACCTTCCGGCTTATACGATTTCATGTTATTTATCATTTTTATGCTCGTAATTTGGAGATATATCATAATCGATTCTGATTTTTAAGAGATAATCCAGATGAATTCGAGCGTAAAACTTGAAGCATTTGACGAATTTTATTAAAATATAAGTTGTTTAGCAAATAACTAAAAGTATAAGAACATTTTACAAAAAAAAAAAAAAACAAATACTATATGATATCAGTAAGTTCATTGCTTAAAATCTTGATTGTGTTAGGGTTATTATCCGCTTTTATTCTCCGGTCGTTGAGTTAGTCATTTCCTACTCGCTTCACTCAAGGGGATTCACATGTGTCTTATCATTACGATATCGAACTGCTTAGTCCTCAAGAAAATGATATCATAAAAATTGACCCAATTTCATGACAATTTGACTCCCATTTTCACATGTACATGATGATAACAATGTCAACATTTTAACACAACAATGCAAGAATATCTAGACAGAGTGTCACTAAATCTTTGTTTATTTGCAATAATTTGGATATTATTATAAAATAAATAAGAAATAAAATCGTGGTTGCAATGAGTAGTACCAACATTCTACATGTGAAAGAGAGAGTGAGGAGAGAGAGAGAGAGAGAGAGAGAGAGAGAGAGAGAGAGAGAGAGAGAGTATAGATTCATAAACTCAATATGGAAGCCTTTGAAATCTTTATAGGCCCCTAGATCATGACTGACCAACCAAAATCTCTATTTAATATTTGCACATTCTCTTATAATAACACCCAAATGTGATTTTGAATATGAGTCTTTGAAAATAATATAATGTTTTCAAATAATATAATGTTTCCTCCTAACTTTTTAGAAAACTATTGAAAATATCTTATTCCATTTTTAAACTTTAAAAATGTGATGACCCAAATATGTATGTATGAGTACGACTGTGGGGCAAACCTCGGGACGTAAGCCGAGTGTAAGCAAATTCTAGACTCGAGCGTAGACAAATTTCGGATTCGAGTATAGGCAAATCCTGGGTCGTGGAAAAAGGGATCGTCACAATCTCACATCGCTTGGGGAGGTATATGAAAATGAAACATATGTAAGGAAACTCTCCCAAGATAGTAACACACGTTTTAGAGCACAATTGACAATAGATCTCATAAGAATCCCGAAGTTAAAAATGATCCGGCGAGAGCAGTACCATTTTTAGTGACCGATTGGGAAGTACTCGCCAAACAAATCCGTGAAGGAAAAATATTAGACTACGGCCCAATCCCCAGAGCGGATAATATCTTACTGAGAAAATATGTCGTTACAAATGGTATCATAGCTTGTACCTAACCGGAAATGTAACCAACGAGAACGTTGAGCCCCCGAGAGTGGATGATTGTGATGATCCGAGTGTGTACGTATGAGTACGACTGCGGGGCAAAACTCAGCACGTAAGCTGAGTGTAGGCAAATCTTGGACTCGAGTATAGGCAAATCCCGGGTCGTGGAAAAGGGAGTCGTCACAATTCACATCGCTTGAGGAGGTATATGGAAATGAAACATATGTAAAGAACCCCTTCCAAGATAGTAAGACGTGTTTTGGAGCACAATTGACAACGGATCTCATAAGAACTCTGAAATTAAAAGTGCTCCGGCGAGAGCAGTACTATGTTCGGTAACTAACTAAGAAGTCCTCGCCAAACAAATCTGTGAGGGGAGGGTATTGAGTTACAACCTAATTACCAGAGCGGACAATATTTTACTGAAAAAAAAAATCATTACAGAAAATACCCACTTGCTTTTGTTTTTATAAATTATGATTGTTTTGCCAAAAAATTAAATGAGTAACATTACATTTACTATCTATTTTTATTGTCTAATGCTTATTTTCTAACGTGTCAAATATTAATAGACAAGTCAGAAAATAAGAATAGAGAAAAGAAATACAACGTAAATATAACGTTATTCAAACTAAATTTTATGTAACCATAAACTCTATATTAGCAGCATCCCACAATGATCACAGTACAAAATTATCTGCTTTGAGCCGAATCTTACACGGTTTTATTTTGGAGTTTATCCCAAAACATATTGTACTAGATAAAGAATGAAACCCTATTTATAAACCATGTATTTTTCACTATACAAAGCGATGTTAGATTGTGCACTAACACTGGTATGAGCTAGACTCTTACGTTGGACCATCCTAGTTTTAATAATATTATTTCTTGAATTGAATGAAATTTAAGGAGAGAAAGACTTATTTACGTAGTAAAAAATATATTTAAATATTTAATTGGGCATCAACGCGCTAAAGCTTTTTTAATCATTACTAAAAAAGTGCAATAAAATAAAATAAAAAATTAGATCATCTAAATAAAGCAACATTTAGCAAATAAATAGATGCAATAATTAAAAAAATCACCCAATAGGATTTATAATACTTATAGAAAGGCAAATGGAGCTTCTATTACTTTCTTAAGCTTTTTTTAATCATATTTCCTCTTAAAACTAATATAATCTACTTGAGTCATATCTATACACACACAAATAATATAATATCATATGATATAATGGGATACAATATAATATGATATCATATAATACTATTTAGCATGCTTCATGCTTATTGTTAAAGACTATAAACTAGTAATTTCCTCCTCTATGCTTGAGCATTTGCAAGGATAATAAACAATAACATGCACACATACATACCCATGATTCCATTTTTTGTCACGCTCTCTCTCTAAATTACCTGTTTTGGCGTTAGATTTGGAGGTTTTTGTGTATATAAAACGGGAGAAAAAGATATCACTGATCTCTATCTGTCTATCTGTCTATCTCTCTCTCTCAATTCTCTTTTTTGTTTCGTGGCATTTGGAGGTTTTTGTGTATATAAAAATAGGGGAAAGAGATATCACTAACCAAAAGATTTGAAGTTATGGGCACACACATGTATTATATCACTCTTCACCAAAAAAAAAAGATACACTACATAAAGAAAGAGCCAAAAAAAAGTATAGATTTTCTCAATTTGTAATATTTAATAGAGTGTTTGATGATATGCTAACATATCATGATTGTTTCCATTTCACTTTTTCTTCATTTATATGAATTGTTTAAGTATCAAATGATTCCACACATTTCTATGTTCTAAAGAAGTGATGTGGGTTTGGTTGTGGTATTAAAATTGGTATGCTTAATTGAAAATAATTGGGATTATAAAATTATAAGTTGTACAAGAATAATTAGTTATGTGATGGACTTGTTACCAATTCTCACCAAGATTTCATAACCATGTTGTTTGGATTGATAGGTTTGACCGACTAACACGATGAACTCAAAAAAAAATGTTCTTATTTTTGTCAAAAAATAATATGAACAACATGTATTATTCAAACTGCTTGTATTTGGATTTAATATGAATTAGTGTCAAACTAGAAGCGGACAATCCAATTCAGTCTTGTTCAGGATCAAATTGAACCGCGCAACAATTAATGTTTCTGTTGATTTGGAACTAGAGCTAAAATTAAACGGAACTATATCATGAAAATATGTTCATTTAAAGTTGATTTTGGCTCGAAATTTATTGGAATTTGGTTGAGTTTATGTTGAATCGCGATTTATTTTCAAGTTTGAATCTACTTGAACCAAATTTAAGTTGGCTTTTGTGACCCTCGCTTCGGTTGAGTTCTTGTTTCCTTAAAATCGCGAACGCAAGCTCGGTTCAAGATTCTTCTTTGACAACAACTTGACAAATTAGTTTCTAAATTATATAATTTATTGTAATACTATATTTATTGATGTAGTAAACAAGTAGAAATGGACAAATGTGGGGCTGACACATGGCGCTACCCTCGTGCCTAAAAATGGTTGGAGGAATGGGCTTGGTGGGCCCAAAACAGACTTTCCACTCACCATCCTTATACTTGGAGAAGGAAGACTTAGTGGGCTCTACCTATTGGCCCCATTCCAAGTTGGCATATTTAATGTCAGTCCCAGTCAGACCCAATCAGTACTCCCCCTTTTGCCACATAGACAGTCGACGCGAGAGATTTTCTTCTTCTTCTTTTTTTTTTTTTTTGAAACTCGGCGTTTTGCGTGGGACCGACAACACGAATCGGATGAGGATGACGTGTCGCTGTCGCTTCTCCCTAGTTCTCTTTTCATCTGCCTGACTCTTGATCGTAGTAATTTAACTGTCTTCGTGGTTACAACTTACAATTCAATAAAGTTTTGGTAAGGTTATTCTTATAATACGAAAAAGAGAAATGTTGCATTGAGTCCCTCATCATCGATGTAATAATTAAAATAAAATATTAATTACATCAATTAATCTATTTTATTAAATATAAAATTAAAAAATAAATATAATATTTTTTATTTTTGAAATTGACAAAATATTGATGGCTCATTTGGCAAAGACTATTATCTAAATAAAATTAAAAAGATAAATTTCAACTTTTCAAAAATATATTTGTCCAAAAAAATTTATGATTTTTCCCCGCTACCAATAACAAAAAATTATTTCAAATTAACAAACAATTGTGGATAATATGATTATAAAAAAAGAATATTATATATATAATCGAATCTTATATCTTGGCATAATATTCGTATATTATTCATTTATTGTTATTATATAATATACCAATTTGAGTAATAATTGACATCCTAAATAATTTTTTTAACAAAATTGTTCTTATTCTTTGGGTTATTAGCAAAATAGTTCATTCGAAGATGAAATTTAGTTTTAGGGTTTTTTGATAGCGATGATAATTTAAACTCACTCGATTTAATGTTGTGTTTGATTTCAAATATAAATTTCAGTGAGACTGTCTTTTAGTATTTGAAATCGAATATGATGTTAGGTGTACATAGACATCGAATGAATCAAGATAACAACGATAGATTAAAATGACTACTTTTGAGTATTTAGATACGTTTTCCGACTTTATATTATTTATATTTATTATAAATTAGAATATCCTTCGTGTGTACGTATAAAATTTCCAAATCAAGATTGAACATAATTAATGATTAATTAAGAGAAGTTAATGATTAATCATTTGAAAGTGACCCTCTACAATCCAGCTGCTTATTTAACCACCAATATCTCCCTCCAACCATCCATCTCTCTCTCTCTCTAAAACCCTCTTGCTTCCCCTACTCTGACTACCGAATCTGAAAACTCGTTCTGAAATGGAGAATCAGTCGAGTGTTTCCAACGAAGAAGACTTGCTTTGTCGTCGGTCCGTTTGGGTTAATGGACCGGTTATCGTCGGCGCCGGACCATCTGGGCTGGCAACTGCGGCCTGTCTAAGGCAACAAGGGGTGCCGTTTGTGGTTCTCGAGCGCGCTAATTGTATAGCATCTTTGTGGCAGAAAAGAACCTATGATCGCCTCAAGCTTCATCTTCCGAAACAGTTTTGCCAACTTCCGAATTTTCCAGTCCCTGAAAGTTTTCCTGAATATCCAACGAAGAACCAGTTCATCGACTACTTGGAGTCGTATTCAAAGCATTTTGAGATCGACCCACGATTCAATGAAAGTGTAGAATCGGCGCGGTTCGACGAAGTTTGTGGCTTTTGGCGAGTGAGGACTGTGATTTCGTCTAGCAGGACTAAAGTGGAGTATATCTGCCGGTGGCTCATCGTCGCAACTGGCGAAAATGCAGAGCGTGTGGTGCCGGAGATTGACGGGATGAGTGGGTTTAGTGGGAATTCGATCCATGCTTGTGATTATAAGTCCGGCGAGAAATTCAGTGGAGAGAAAGTTGTTGTAGTTGGATGTGGTAATTCCGGCATGGAAATCTCGTTGGACCTTTGCAACTACAACGCTATGCCGTTAATGGTGGTCAGGAATTCGGTGAGTGTTGGATGAAATGACAAGAAAAATTCAAGTTGATATTTGTATTTCTCGTCATGGATTTTCTAACTTTAGTGTTTTTTATGCAGGTTCATGTCTTGCCTAGAGAAATTATGGGAAAATCGACGTTTGAATTGGCTGTTTTGATGATGAAATGGCTACCGCTCTGGATTGTTGACAAGATTTTATTAATCTTGGCTTGGTTGGTGTTTGGAAATATTGAGAAATACGGGCTAAAGCGGCCATTAATGGGTCCACTGGAGCTGAAGAACACAAAAGGGAAGACTCCGGTACTGGAGATCGGCGCATTGGAGAAAATCAGATCAGGAAACATTAAAATTGTGCCGGAAATCAGAAGCTTCAATGGCAACCAAGTGGAGTTCGTCAACGGCGAAAAGCTCAACGTAGATTCTGTAATTTTAGCCACTGGATATCGCAGCAACGTCCCTTCTTGGCTACAGGTGAGCGCACTTTCGAACCTTTTCTGTCGTTGTTGTCAGAATCTATCCAAACACTTACATATCGTTCTCGGTCTTCCAAAGATGAGATTTTCGGAAGATTTTTCGAACCAAACTAGAAATGGGTATGGAAATCTGACCTGGTTTTCTTATGGGTGGTGATGGAAAATGCAGGAAAGAGAATTTTTCTCGGAAAAAGGGTTTCCGAGATGCGAATTTCCACATGGGTGGAAAGGGAAAGACGGGCTTTATGCGGTTGGGTTTACAAGGAGAGGGCTGTCTGGTGCAACCTCCGACGCCATTAAAATAGCTCAAGACATTGGCCAGCTGTGGATGAAGGAGACAAACCAGACAAGGCAGACCAGTCTTTCTCAAAGAAGGTCTTCCCCTTAATTCTAAATCCCACAAATTTGGAAAAAAGAAAATTGACTCGTTTACAGTCAGTTCGACGGAACAACCGCCGCCGTCGGCCGATTAGTATGAGTGACTTATCCTGACTGGAATTTGAAAATAACATCGAGAGTTGGCCTGACGGGAAGTTTTATGAGATTAATCTAGACGTGGTTGGCTCTAAAAGCGATGTTAATCAGAAAACTTAGATAGTCATCTCTAATTACAATTTTTATTTTTATTTTTACCTTTCTAGGCATTTTGTAAAGTTAGAAAGATGAGAGGTTTTCTTTTTATTTTATTTTTGTAATTAATAAATAACATAGTAATTTTTGATTCATTTGTTGTTGTAACTGCGCGGTGTGTGTGTATATATATATATATGTAATTTATAATTTTTTTAATATTTAAAAAAAAAACTCGAAAAATAATTACTAATAAAAATCCTAAACGATAGAAATTATTGTTGTTACAAAAATAAATATTAAATTATTATTCTTTAACAAAACAAACATTAAATTATTTTTAGTTAACAATCTAACTATTTGCAGTCGTGCACACTTGAAATACATACAAAACACGTTTGATAATATGTGGTCTTGGCTCCATGCAAGCGTATATGTGGTCGCATGCAATAAAAATGCAGTTGCTGGCACTTGAAATTATTATAAAACACGATCCAGAACAAACAACAAAATGAGTACAAAATATAAAATAAAGTTTATTTTGTGAATGAATATAGACCAAAGTTCGGTTTTGCAACCAACTCTCTCTCTCTCGATAAATTAAAATACATAAAATGCGGTTTAAATTAATAAGAAGAAGGGAAGATTAGTTTAAGTTTTGAGGAATAAATAAAAAGAGGTGGAATATTCATGATTGATGACACAAAAGAAGAGAAGTACAGGTTTAGTAGTAGGATTGATTCAGTTAGTCTCGTTCTTGGGTTGAAAAGTAGTTAGAAATGAAGCTGTTTTGCAGTGGATCCTCTTCTTCTTCATCATTTTGTTCTGTGTATTTTCATAATCAGAAAATGACCTCTCATGAAACACCCCCAATTCCATCTGTCTCATTTCCAACTTTATTGTTTAATCATACCCCAAACACCTGATCAAAGACTTTGAAGTTCATGTCTACATAATTGTCCTCGTCTTGTTTACCATCCAAAAGAATAAAACAAAAATTGGACTCCAACAACCTATCCGTCTACTATCAGGTCGGGTCAGGTCGGGTCGGTGTGTTTTCAAAATTCGCAAAGGTTGTGACTTTGAACTATAGTGTCACGATGCTAGGTTCTTGGATCATCGACTATTGTCGGAATATAAGAGTGATATGATGAGACTAAATGTGTAGATCACTAGACACTTTGTCTTAGTATTTGTACTTGAGTAGAACATGTACGTGACATTGTGTTTTAACTTGTGTGGAGTTCATCCTTCTGTTGAAATTCACGGAGAAGGAAGACTTCAGTTTGCAAATTTTCTTTTCTTCTACAGTATCTTTCACTCATCCATTTACTTCTTTTTCATCTTTGTATTCTCTTCCTTGTGGTGGTGTTTCCGTTGTGTTCAGTGTATCCTGTTGAACCATACCCTTGAACCAAGTTCGTTAATATTATTTCATTTATGTTAGAATTAGATTTTCTTTCTCTCTGTAATATTTCTAGTTGGTATACGTTTTTATGTTGATAGGTTTAAACTTATAAAAGCCTCGGTAATTGTTTCCTATAACAGTGTGTGAAGAAAACATATTTTTCCAATTATCTTCTCGATCCTCTTTTACGTTTTCAAACATGGTATTATAGTCATAACCAACTCCTTATCTCTACTTACAATCTTCTCTGGAAAATGATTTCTTCACAGAGCACAACAACAGACATACCCTCATTGTGTTCCTCCCTTCCTTATCTGCCCTCTATAAATCAACATTTGACGGTCAAGCTCGACGATTCCAACTTTTCGATTTGAAAAAATCAGCTACTAAATGTCGTCATTGCTAACGGCCTCGAAAATATTCTCATTGGATCTCTTCTTTGTCCTTCCAGAAACGATGAAGTTCATCCTTATATCGCCAACCCTAATTTTCTTTCTTGGCAGTGGTACAATCGTCTCATAATGAGTTGGATCTATGCATTTGTTCATGAACCGGTGCTAGGACAGCTAGTAGGCTACTCTTTAGCTTTTGAGATATGGGAGTCACTCGAGCAACTGTATGCTGCTTCATCCTTTGCTCGGATCTCATAACTTCGTACGAGCTTACAAGTTTTTTGCAAGGATGGTCTCAGCTATGGCTTACGTCCAAAAATTTAGAAGCCTCTGCAACACGCTAGCTGCAATTGGTGAACCAGTCAACTACAAATATCAACTCTTGTATTTCCTGAATGGATTAGGAGATGAATATAACTTATTTGTTACTTCGATTTCCACTTGCACCGATCAATTATCTGTTGAAGAACTCAACATCTTATTGTTAAGCTACGGTGCACAACTAGAACGCCAAACTGTTGTAGCCTCATTGAGCTCCTTTCAAGCCAACTTCACCAATTTGGGTAGCAACAAACCAGACCCAAATTTCCCTCTCCACCTAGACCTCATTCGTCCTTTATTTTCGACTCCTCCAAATCGTTACCCTCAAACTTTTTATCCTCAAAACAGACCACCGTTTTGACCTTGCTGTCAAATTTGTCTTAAATCGGGACACAACGCTAATGGTTGCTACCACATGACTAATCTCCAATACCAAATCACCACAAATCCTCGACGGAACTTCTTTGCTGTTCTTCCGTCCCAATATGTTCAACCAACCATAGGAGCTACAGCATTTTGGTATATGGATTCTGGAGCGTCACACCACTTCACTCCAGATTTAAACATGCTGGACTCGACCACACTGTATCCAGGCGATGATCATATCACAATTGGTAACAGTAAGATTTCTCCTATTTCTAATATTGGCCATGCAACTCTATCAGCTTGCTCCTCCCCTTTATTTTTGCATACAGTTTATCACTCTCCCTCTCTACAAAAAAAAGCTGCTTAGTGTTTCGCAATTATGTCTCGATAATAAAGCGTTTATTTAGTTTCATCCTTCCTTTTTTGTAGTCAAAGATCAGGTATCCCACAAAATTTTCCTCTGGGGAATCCTTAGCAATGGTCTCTATCGAGTCTTCTCTCTTCCTCCATGTCAGCCCTCCTCTACACAACCCTTCAAATCTATGACACTCTTGTTTGGGACATCCATCATCCCATGTAGTCAAGTATCTAGTTGTAATTTTTCTTTTGCTATGTCTAAACACATGGATTTCTATTCATCATGCTTGTTGGCTAAATCTCACAAATTATCGTTTCATAATTTTGTGTCTCATGCTCTTGTTATATTTGAATTGGTTCACATTGATTTATAGGGTCCTTTCCGTATTTCTTCTATTACTAGTATTAAATACTTTACCTTTTTATTGATGATTTTTCCAGATTTACCTGGATGTCACTTCCATTCAAAAAATAAAGCTATACCACATTTATTACTTTTCAAAAAATGATACATTCTCAATTAATTGCAAAGTTAAACGAGTTAGATCTGATTAGGGTAATGAATTCAGATCTCTGTTAAAATGTTTTTTAACTCAAAGAATTTAGCATGAAAGTTTTTGTCCATATACCTCAGAACAAAATGAATGCGTTGAACATAAAAATTGACAGGTTGTCGAAACCCTTCTTGCTCAGGCATCAATGTATTTATCTTACTGGTCATTTGCTTTCATCACTGCAATGTATTTAATTAACAGACTTTCATCAAAACCTCTATCAAATAAATCTTAATTTCAAACACTCTACAACAAAATTTCATCTTATTCACACCTTTGAATTTTTGGATGCCAGTGCTTTCCATTTTTACGACTATATAATTCTCACAAATTAGAGTTTCAATCAAATTCTTGTATATTTCTTAGGTATCGTAGCCATCACAAAGGCTATATTTGCCTCCAAACTTCAACTGGTAGACCATATGTCTCACAACATGTAGTTTTCAATGAAAACTCGTTTTTTTTGGCTAACTGCTCATTATGTCCTTTTTCTCCCTCTACGGTACCCATCATCACTACTCTGTCATTCACATCTACCACTCCATCACATCTCACTTCCACCAGTAATCTTCCCAAGGTCCTAACATCTCTATCGTCCCATCTCCCTTTTTCTCTTATTCCTCTTCTTCTCACCTTGAGCAAACGTAAAGGTTACCAGAACTATCGACTGTGAATGATCATCCAATGGTTACGTGGTCAAAACTTGGCATATTTAAACCAAAGATGTTCTTTACTGTTACAATCTGATATGTGAACCATCCTCTTTTAGTGAAGCTACTGAATATGATGAGTGGCGTGTGGCTATGCAAACTGAGTTCAGTGCTCTTTAGTCTCAAGGCACTTGGACGTTAGTTCCAAAACCTAATGACTCTCGGATAATTGGTTTGAAATGGGTTTATCAAAACAAACTTCATCCAGATGGTTCGATAGATTGGTTTAAAGCTTGACTAGTTGCAAAAGGATTTCAACAAACACCGGGGATTGATTTTCACAAGACTTTCAGCTCTCTCATCAAATCCACTACCATCAAGTTTCTACTAAGTATTGTTGTTTCGTGGCAGTGGCCTATCAAGCAGTTAGACGTTCAAAATGTTTTTCTTCATGACGATCTCCTGGAAGATGTGTATATGCTTCAACCACAGGGATTCATTGACCTTTCTTGGCCGAATTATGTCTGTAAGATACATCGATCCCTGTACGGTTTAAAACAATCTCCCCGAGCTTGGTTTCTCAAACTCAGTATAGCTCTTCTAAATTGGGGTTTTATTGGTTCCAAAGCTAATACGTCTATGTTTATCTATCATACTGCATCTCCCATTATTGTGGTTTTAGTATATGTTAATGATATAATTGTGACAGACTCATCTTTTACTCTAATATCTCAGTTGATAACTCACCTATCTCAGTGATTTTCTATCAAAGATCTCAACAACTTACATTTTTTTTTGGGATGAAGTTCATCGTCATTTTAATGGTCTACATCTTAGCCAAATTAAATATATCCAGGACTTGTTGACAAAGAGAGGTTTGCTTGATTCCAAGTCTCAGAATACTCTTTTGGCTCTATCACCACTCTCTATTTATGATGGCACACCATTGTATAACGCTACTGAATATCGTAGCATACGTGGTGCCTTGTAGTACTGCACAATCACAAAATCGGACCTATCCTTTGCCGTTAACAAACTCTGCCAGTTTATGCACGCTCCTACTGATATTCACATGCAAGCCGTAAAATGGGTTCTCAAATATTTGCGAGATACTGCTCATCTGGACTATTTTTTCAACATAGTGCAAATCATTCTTTATATTATCACACAGATGCCGTTTGGGCATAATGTCCTAATGATCGTCATAGCACTAGGCTCATTGCATATTTCTTGGTCATCTATAATTGTTTACTTGTAACAGTGTGTGAAGAAAACATATTTTTTTCAATTATCTTCTCTATCCTCTTTTACGTTTTTTGACATCTCCGACTAATTTCTCTTTTGTTTTAAGTTGTTGTCTAGTACTATTTCTTTGTCGTCGCAATCTCTGTGGTCTCTTCTTTGGGCTTCAATAATTTCTTTGCTAGAACAATTTTCATTTGACGACAACTCTATATCTCTCTCTTCTCACAAGGTGACTAGAAATGGGTATCTCTAATATCTCACTAGCTTCTTCTGTGTTTTTGTTGCCAATAGGTTGGTTCTCGATTTCTCTTCTCTTTCTATCCTTCTTCTCTTTAATGAAAATAATTTCAAAATAATTTCTTCTGTAGGTTTACTGCTGGACAAAAAAGAGAAATGATTCCCTTTTGTTTTATAGATTTGGAACACTGCGCTTTTGCACGCATTGATTTAAGCTTATGCTTTGAACTTTGTTTTGAAGTGTTAATCTCATTTGTTTTGTTGTTGATTGGCTGGTTTTGTATTTTTCAACCTCGTCAAGCCTACTTTCTCTTCATTTTTCTTTGGAGAGTATTCCATAAACTAACCGAATACAACTTGAATCTCAATTGTCTACGTCCAGTAATCTTTTGAAGCATGATGGAAAACTTCTTTGTATCCATTTCTCATGACTGACCTTCCATTCTCTTCGCGTATTCGAATCAATGGTGAAACCAGTATGGTAAATGAACTCACTTTGATTTCTGTTTTCTAATTTTCTTTGCTTAGTTGACCAACTGATGTGAAATCAAAATGAAATTCCTTAAAGAGATCACCACAAAAAAAAAAGTCTCCACAGATTTAGTCACGCTTTGGCCAAACTGTAGAGGACACATTTCTCTTTAAAGCTAAAAATTTAACAGTCTGAGTAAGGAATAAGCCCTCAAAATTTCAGACCCAAATTCACTCGGACGAAAAAGATATGAACAAATAGGTACAAGCTAGTCAGATTGATGCGAACACACCCTTTCGAGGAGGAGGGAGATGGTTTGATGTATCAAGAAAATGGTACTGAGGAAGAACTGGAGATAGAGTTGAATGACGATGAACTTAAATTTTTGCAGGGCCAAACCATATGCTCTGTTGACATGTCACCTGTTAAGATTTTCAAAAATCCTCAAGGTTCACTAGGTCGGGCTGCAACCCTTCAGTCGGCACTTATTAAGGAATCCAAAGAAGTTAGAGAAGTGCAACAACGAATTGTGATAGATTCCATTCCCAATGATCTTAATCGACCTCGGGAAGGTCATGAGAGAACTATTCACGCTTATGTTCTTTTTGGATTACCGAAAAAACTCATCGAACGGAGATTGGATTTGGGATTGATAGTCACCTATGCTACTTTAAATGCCGAAAATTTTTCTTGGTACTTTGTTGACGATAACATCTTCACCATACCAGAAAGAAATTTCCCAATAGAGATACTTTACATGAAATAACGAGAAAATGATTATGTAGATGCATCTTTGATTACTGTCATGTAGATTCATCTCACCGGACCTGAAGGATGCATCTAGATAATCCATTTTTAGGGTTCTTTAAGATTAATGCGGTATTACTTGTGAGCTTGTAGCTTGTCCCCTTGTTATAGTAAAAGTTTTGGATTACCAATTTTAAAAGGAACAAAGTTCAAAGAGACTGCTAATGCAAAGGATATTTTCAAGCAGGATCAAGAGGTTTATATGAAACTAATATCAGTTTCTTGCCAGAAGGTGAGTCTTTCTATGTGCGATGTTGACCAAACTTCCGGTAGAAACTTGCTTCCATTGAAGAAAAGAGACGAAGACGATGGTTCTAAAGCTAATCCATTGAAGTTAGAGTATGATAGTCCAGTTGTAAGGACAGGTTTGTCTAGATTAAAATTGTGAAAGAAGACAACGTTCTATCATTGCGGCGACCATTGAAGAAAACGAGTTCTCCTGAAAGATGGGAAGAAAAACAATTGATTACAACTGAGATTTGAGTGTTAGCCAGCATCCTACTTTTGAGGAGTAGGGAGATGGTTTGATGTATCAAGAAAATGGTGCTGAGGAAGAACTGGATATAGAGTTGAATGACCATGAACTTGAATTTTTGCAGGGCCAGACCAGATGCTCTATTGACATGTCACCTGTTAAGATTTTCAAGAATCTTCAAGGTTCACTAGGTCGGGCTGCAACCCTTCAGTCGGCACTCATTAAAGAATGTAAAGAAGTTAGAGAATAGCAACAACGAACTGTGATAGATTCCATTCCTAAGGATCTTAATCGACCTCGGGAAGGTCATGAGAAAACTATTCACGCTGATGTTATTTTTGGATTGCTGAAGAAACTTATCGAATGGAGATTGGATCTGCAATTGATAGTCACCTATGCTACTTTAAATGCCGAAAATTTTTCTTGGTACTTTGTTGACGGTAACATCTTCACCATACTAGGAAAAACTTTCCCAATAGAGATAAATTACACGAAACTGCCAAAAAGTGATTATGTAGATGCATCTTGGATTACTGTTATGTAGATTCATCTCACCGAACCTGAAGGATGCATCTAGATAATCTCTTTTTAGGGTTCTTTAAGATTAATGCGGTTTTACTTGTGAGCTTGTAGCTTGGTCTCTTGTTATAGTAAAAGTTTTGCATTACCAATTTTAAAAGGAACAAAGTTCAAAGAGACTGTTAATGCAAAGGATGTTTTCAAGCGGGATCAAGAGGTTTATGTGAAACTAATCTAAGTTTCAGGCCAGAAGTTGAGTCCGATGGTTCTAAAGCTAATCCATTGAAGTTAGAGGATGATGGTCCAGTTGTAAGGATAGGTTTGTCTAGATTAAAATTGTGGAAGAAAACAACATTGTGCCATTGCGGCGACCATTGAAGAGGACGAGTTCTCCTGAAAGATGGGAAGAAAAGCAATTGATTACAACTGGGATTTTGAGTGTTAGCCATCATCCTACTTTCGAGGAGGAGGGAGATGGTTTGATGTATCAAGAAAATGGTGTTGAGAAAGAACTGGTGATAGAGTTGAACGACGATGAACTTGAATTTTTGCAGGGCCAGACCAGATGCTCTGTTAACATGTCGCCTATTAAGATTTTCAAGAATCCTCAAGGTTTACTGGATCGGGCTGCAGCCCTTCTGATGCAAATTGGACCCTGCAAAGAAGCGGTTAGCGCGACATATGATAAGATAGTGGTGTTCTCGGATAAATCTGAAAATATCCAAAATAGTGAAGGTGAAAAATTAGTAAATGGTGTCCAATTGAAATGAAATTTTGATGAGACTCAATATGATGAGTTAAGATTAATCCCTGAAAATTTCGTGAGAAAAGGATGAGAAACACAAAAGTTATGCAAAGATGATTCGTAACCGGTGCGAGAGGCAACTTGGTGCACCTCCGGGTGATGTAACCTTCCAAGGAAGATTACAACGACACAAGATTGGTTTGGCTCACTTTGTCCCTTGTCTAAGGAATTAGACAAGATGCAGAAAATGTGAGTATAAGAGCCCCTAAGCAACCTCGGGCTTAGAAGACAATAGGAGTCGCAACTACTCTCGGAAGCAAGCAACCGAGACAATTACCTTTAAGACGAACTCCAAGGCACGAGAGCTTCTAAAAAATACTTCAATTGTGATTCAAAAACTCCGTACAAATTATGAAAAAGAAGTTTGAATATGCTAGGGTAGCTAAGGGCTAGGGTGACAACATAAAAATGGAAAAAATGATTCGGTTTGATCCAAGCCACTCCATGTGTGTGCCTACTATCTTCAACTGTGGGATTTGCCTTCATGTAAGGTAAGTTTGTATTGCACCATGTAGAGGAGAGTGAGCTGGTTCATCACATATGAGTTTGAATTAATAGATGAGGCGCCAAACTCTTTAATGGATCGGGCCAAATTTGTGGCGCACGCTTAAGTGGGTTTGCGCGCTTAAATAAGCCCGTATTGGTGTTTGGTAACAGATCTGGTTGACCCAGTAAATGACATCCAAATTTTACGATCCAGCCCATTCTGAAAAGCTCCAAGTGTTGGCTACAATCTTCATGAAGGTCACTTTTGGTAATAAGGCTGGAAAGGCTATTGCTTTTGCCTCTTAAGCTTCAAAGGTCAAATTGATGGCAGTTTTTGGAAAGACCAACAATTAAGGTTGCTTAGCCTTTGAGGCCAACAACTTCTTAGCACCCTCTAATGCATAATGAGATAATAAAATACAAATTAAATAGGCACAAAGTTTGCCTAAACTCAATAGAGGTAATAAATTACATAGAGTTGTCAAAGGGAAGACAAATTCTCTGTTCTGCTACTATTATGCCCAATGAAGTTTGGGAAGCTTATTCTCCTATGCTCCATGTCAACATATTAGTGGGTTTATTAATGTCTTGCGGGATTGGCTTCCATTCCAAGCGATCCATTAGTCCTTCATCTGTAAAAAGAGAGCAATAATTAGTAAAAAGATTAGTGAGAGTGTGTGACATATCTTGTGAGCGTGTGATTGGCTTACTTGGTGTATCACCTTCAGTCTGTACTCATTAAGGAACTCAAAGAAGTTAGAGAAGAGTAACAATGAATTGTGATAGATTCCATTTCCAAGGATCTTAATCGACCTCAGGAAGGTCATAAGAGAGCTATTCATGCTAATGTTCTTTTTGGATTGCTGAAGAAACTCATCAAACGGAGACCGGATCTGCGATTGAGAGTCACATATGCTACTTTTTATGCCGAAAATTTTTCTTGGTACTTTGTTGACGGTAACATCTTCACCATATCAGGAAGAACTTTCCCAGTAGAGATAATTTACACGAAACAACCAGAAAGTGATTATGTAGATACATCTTTGATTACTGTCATGTAGATTCATCTCACCGAACCTGAATGATGCATCTAGATAATCCCTTTCAGGGTTACAGACCCAACAAAAACGAGCAAGAGGAAATGACAAAAATGAATTGAGCCACTATATGAGAGATACCACGAGCCTAACTCATAGGGATTGAGTAAAAGTTTCTTTTTAACCATTGTTGATGATTGTTCTCAACCTGCGTGAGTTTATTTAATGTACACAAAATCTGAAGTGTCTCAACTTATTCTGAATTTTTTGTAGAATGGTTAAAATACAATTTGATAAGCATGTTAAAATTCTATGAAGTGATAATGGAAAAGAATTTATATGTCTTCATCAATTTTATGCTGACAATGGTATTATTCATCAAACCTCTTGTGTTGACACTCCACAACAAAATGAAATGGGAGAACGTAAACATAGAGATATTTTTAATGTGGCTCGAGCATTACTTTTTCAAGTTAATCTTTTCATTTTTTTGGGAGAGTATAATAACGGCTGCCTATGTCATCAACCAAACTTCTACCACATTGCTCAAGAATAAAACTCCACACGAAATTCTATTTGGTTCATCTCCTAAGTATGATGCTCTTCATCTTTTTAGTTGTCTTTGTTTTGTCAAAAATCAACCTTGCATGAAGGATAAGTTTGACTCTCGCTTTCGTCGATGTATGTTTATGGGATATTCATTTGGTAAAAATGACGTTTGTATGACTTGGAAAAAGAGATGTTCTTTACCTCTCAAGATGTTGCTTTTTATGAACAACAATTTTCTTTTGCCAGTGAAGTCTATTTGCATAATACTGAAGATGAGTTTGAAAATAAAGAGTATTATGACACTATGAAAATTTTTCGCATGGAATTAGTCGAAGTCAAAGAAAAAAGAAACCTTCTATTTCATCACAAACACTGTTCGAGTTAGAAACCCTGTCACATCACATATCACAGCTCCGTCAAAGTCCTCAGATATTCCTTTTCTCATTGCTTATTATGTAAATTGTGATAAGTTTTCTGAGAGACATCTATTTTTTGGCAGCAATTATTGCAGGTATTGAACTCATCTTTTTTAAAGAAGTTTTTAAGGACCCTGGTTGGCAGAAAACAATGCAGGAAGAGATTGATGAAAATAGGACTTGGACTTTAGAGGACCTTCCTCTTGGGAAGAAAGTGATTGGGTGTAAATGGATCTATAAAGTCAAGTATCAATCTGATGGTATAGTTGAACGATTAAAGAGACGCCTAGTAGTGTACGAGAATCAATAAGTTACCGGAAATAACTTTAATGAAACATTTGCCCTTGTCGCTAAAATGGTCACGATTCGCACATTTTTGGCTATAGCGGTGACAAGAAAGTGGGAAATGCACTAGATGGATATGCATAATGCCTTTTTACATGGAGATCTTGATGATGAGTTATATATGCAAATCCCTCCTGGTTTTAAATCTACTGCTTCGGGTAATGTGAGTCGATTACGTAAGTCATTGTATGGATTCCGGTAAGCGCCTCAAAATTGGTTTGCTAAGCTCTCGATTGCTAGGATATTGGTTTTAAACAATCTTATGCTAATTACTCATTATTTAGTTATTCCAAGGGTGATGTTGCTTTATATTACATGTTCATGTGTATGTGGATGACATTATAATAATCGGTTCTTCTTCTTTGCAATTGAAAAATTCAAGCAACAACTCAATGAGAAATTTCATATGAATGACTCGGGCGTTCTCCAATATTTTCTTGGCATTGAAGTCGCATGCGGGAAGGATGATTTGTTTCTTTCACAACGCAAATACATTCTTGACATTATAAGTGAGGCTAGCTTGCTTGGAGCATGCCCTGTTTCTACACCCATAGAATAGAACCATCATCTTACCACTATTAATGGTACAGTTTCTGAGTATCCAGAGAAGTATCGACGACTTGTAGGGTGCCTAATCTACTCGACGATTACACGACCTGAATTGTATTACTCCGTACATATATTAGCTCAGTTTATGGGTGATCCTCGTGTTGAACATTGGGATGCAACTTTGAGAGTTTTGCGGTATTTAAAAGATTGTTTTGGACATGGTATTCTACTATGCGGGGAGACTAATTTTCAACTCTATGCCTTCTGTGATAGCGATTGGGCAGGTTGCCCTCTAACTCGGAAGTCATTGACTGATTACTTTGTCTTATTAGGCTCTTCTTTTGTTTCTTCGAAAACGAAAAAATAGCCAACTGTTTCTCGATCTTCTACAGAGGCCAAGTATAGGTCTATGAGCATTACTACACGTGAGTTAAAATGGTTGAAATCTCTTTTGAGTTATTTTGGAATACAATCATGCGATTGTTTTGTGATAGTCAAGCTGCTCTTTATATAGTGACTAACCGTTTTTCTATGAACGAACAAAACATGTAGAAATGGATTGCCACTTTGTTTGTGATGCCTTGCAAGATGAAACGATTTCTACGTCTCATATTCAGATCGGTGCACAACTAGCAGATATTTTGACTAAAGTTCTTGGTAAATCACAATTTTAGTTGCTTCTTCGCAAGTTGGGCATTTGTAATCTCCATGCTCCAATTTGAGAGGGAGTATTATCTTTGTAAATATTCTTTACTAACTTAACTTATTTGTTTTTTAGATTAATTTTGTTATTTATGTCATTATTGTTGCTGTATAAGTAAAGATAGAATTAGCTTGGTATAAATTCAAGGTTACGGCTAACTTTAATTATAAGGAAAAATCATTCTATAAAACTCTTTGTATAGAATAATTGGTTTATATTTTCAGTGAGTAGTTTTGTGGGAGAATAATGTGGTTGATTTGTTGATGTAAATAGCATTGAACAATATAACCCAGCAGTTATACCCAAAGATAAGGAAATTGTTTATGCTTATAATCAATCAAAAACGTGGCATCATAATATAATTTTAGAGTATAAATATTGCAACACATCTCCTATCTTTCCGTTACATTCTTAATCGCTCAACTATCCGAAAAACATGTCCCTTCTTTTCTTGAAGACGGCCAATAATGTATCATGAGCTTGAAGAGTGTCTCTAATGGCGGAATTTTGCCTGAAATTTCTTATCCAAGCCTCTAAATGGGGGAAGTAGTTGGGTTCTAAAATCTTCACTCCAGCTGCTTCTTCCATTGCAGGGAGCAACACAGCTATCCATCCAAACACTAAGTCAACCATCCCAATATTCTCACCTCCAAAAAACTTGCTCTCTCCAAGACACTGCTCTTCCAGTATCTTTAGTACTTCTTTGGCCTCCATTGTCGCTTTCTCTTGCTCTTCTCCCATTGTTCTAAAGAAAGAAAATAACTCATTCCTCTGCATCAATTATACAATTAATTAGTTTCATGTGTCAAATTCTCAATCAACTGTTGTACGGACATGTATTTAACTCTTCTGTTATGTAAATGCATGGGTGAGAAGCTGGAGATAAACGTGGAATTATTCGCTGAAATTAGATTACCTTATCTTCTCCAAACTTCGCCCAGAATCTTGCTGACGCCCTTTGATGAGGATCAGCCGGAAGCAGTGGAGTGTGAGGCCACATCTCATCTATATACTCAAGAATAACCAGAGATTCTGCGACTGGGTTTCCTTTGTGGATCAAAACTGGGATTTTCTTGTGAACAGGATTAGATTTGAGAAGCAGATCACTTTTGTTGAAGATGTCTTCTTCCACGAACTCATATTCTATGCCTTTTAGCTTCAGAGCCCATATCACCCTGCACACAAAAGGACTCCAGAATACTCCCATCACCTTCACTTCTTCAGCCATTTTTGTATGGAATGGTGTTTTTCTTTTCTGATATGCTCATGAATCACACCAAGTCTCCTTTTATAATAATGAAAACCAGAACTTGTTCCCCAAGCATATCCCTCTGTTTTTTATTCTAATTTTCAAACCTTTGTAAACGTGTCAAGCCACCTTGACTTGCTACAGTAACCCTCCAATTGAGTTGGGTAACGTAAACTTCTCGAGACGAGCCTAAGATTTCGTCTTGCGAGCTCAACTTTAACTGAGTGGGTTCACGAGGACCAGCCGTCTTGTTTGGCTTGTTTGGCTTGAATTGTTTCCATGGTGGCCTGGTGGGTGGCAAACTTGATTCGTTTAATTTGAATCTCTCAGGACTCGCCTTATTAGCTTTAGCTTGATGAACTGAGATTTTCTAAATTAAGCCTCGTAAAAAAGGTATTTTTAACTTGAGATAATACTTCACAAAATCGACAATCTATTCTTGATAGCTTTTGGGTCTTCTTGTAATTTACATGTAGTTTTAGCAATCGCCTCATTTTCAGAACTTTATCCAAAGTCAGTATTACTATTAAATATTTAAGGGTGTGCTAAGAATGTTGCCGAGAAAAGTGGTCTGAAAGATGAGAATTTCAACATTGAATTCTTGCTTTTCGGGTGAAATTTTTGGTTTACAGTTTAATGAAATTATTTATCGAGAAAGCTGAAAGCTTTTCGCTAATTTGCTCGACTTTGAGCGTGGCACCATTATCATCGTTCATCCACAATCTTGCTTCCATTTACGCCAAACTGTTGAACCATCTTTCTCCTTTCATTCCATCCCTCGGCTATGGCGTTTTCTGTGGCTACCACTTTCTTCTACAGTGTTCTCGGTTACCCTTCTTCTTCACCTCCTCCTCGCTTTTCCCACGGAAATAGTTACAAATTTCGCAGACTTTTTCACACTAGGAGCCCTCATTTTCTTCTCACCCCTCTCCAGGAGCGAAAAGGAAACTTCACCACCTTCCCTTGCGTCGCTGCTGATGAATCAAATTCCTCCAATGAAATCAGGTTCCCCAATCTTATATCACCCCTTTTTCTTTTCCATGTTTGAAAAATGATTTTGTGAATGGAACTACAGTATGATTGATGGTTTTGCTCGCTATTCTGAGATTTTGAAAAAGGTCCTTTTCAGTTTTGTAGTGTTGAAAGATAAATAGGTCTCTATTGTTATCATGGCATGTTTTAGATCTCTGAGCTTTAACAATTTGTTTACTGGTTCTTATTTTGAGATGCTTGGAGGGCATATCAGTTGGTCTTTGTAATTTGTGTCAGCCTATTCTCTTTAATTGTAGTCCTTTGCTGAAAACGGCATTTTGAGCTCTGTGATTGAAGAGAGCGTCAATTGGACATGGGGTAGGAGCCAGTTGGGCAATTCTCGAAGTAACCCTCGAATGGTTTAGCTCAGAATGTGAATTGGCCTCGTCTTGACTGGTTAATAGGATTAGTATGCTAACTCTCTTATTCCTTGAAATCATTGGGATGAATGTTTTAACTTTGTTGACCGTCAGACGTAGAAATAGGGTGCTAGATTTTGGTAGTTCTAAGTCTCTTGATTCTATAATTTTCTCAATTCTTCATAATTTCTTTGAATTTAGCAGTCTTTTATTGCCATCTTTTAATTTGTCTATTTTTTTTCTTGTATGGTGAGAAGCCGACTTCGTTGTTCTATTGATTGGCATTTTGAAACTTATATTCTCTTTTTTCTCTCTTGTAATTATTGCAAAGTGGCTAAATCTTATGAAAATGTGGACAATTTTTCAATTCGTTCTCTTCTCTAACTCGGTTTATCTCCGTCCAATGCTTCTGTTATCAGGTTCACTGAGGCTACCTTGTAATGATGTTTTATTTCTTCTTCAGTTCTACAGCTAATATACGTAGCGAAGTACTCTCTCCCTTTCGGTCAGTTCGAATGTTCTTTTACCTCGCATTTATAGCCAGTGGCGCCATTGGAGGATTAATAGCAACCATGCGATTAATTTCTGCAATCATAAACTCATCTAGAGCGGCCGAAATTCCCGGAATATCCAAAGATCTGGCCATAGATCTTGGAGCAGTCTCTTTATTTGCATTTCTATATTCCAGGGAGAACAATGCCAAGAATGCACAGGTGGCAAGACTCACTAGAGAGGAAACTCTTTCGAAACTTAAGCTTCGAGTGAATGAAGAAAAGGTTATTTCTGTTGGTGCTTTGAGAGGAATTGCTAGGCTCGTAATTTGTGCAGGCCCCGAATCGTATATCACGGAGTCTTTTCGATTGAGTGAGCCTTTCATGGATGGCCTTCTGGAAAGAGGGGTATTGGTAGTACCCTTTGCAACCGATGGAAAAGCGCTTAGTTTTGAGTTTGAAAAAGGCGATGAAACGAATAGTTTGACGACGAAAAGGAGGAGGCTTTGGCAGCTCAGTCCAGTTTACATCTCGGAGTGGACAGAGTATGTTAATCAGACCAGCAAAAGCTTTAGCAAGTTTTGAACTTTTTTATCGCTTTCTCTCTCTCACTCGTATTTTGCTTTTTAACTTCAGGTGGTTAGAGGAACAAAAGAAGCTCGCAGGTGTCTCTGCTGAATCTCCAGTGTGAGGATCTTCGCTCGATAATTATCGTTTTAAAACAGGAAATTAGTAGGATCGATCTCTGTTCTATGCATATATTTGATTCTTGGATAATTTTCTTTGTACTAGGCCTCATGTTTGGTATGAATGCTCACTATTTTCAAACCAGACAGGAAAAAAAAAACAGTTGGAAAGAACATATTCCTTCATGTTTTAACAAACATGGCCAATCCCGCATTCGAAATTGTGGTCCTAAAAACTAACAGAAGCACCTTCTTCTTTCGTAATAATGACAGGTATTTATCGCTACGGTTGGATGGTCGGGTTCGAGGAAGTGGAGTGGGTTATCCTCCTTGGAATGCTCTGGTTGCACAATTACCACCTGTGAAGGGTATGTGGACTGGTCTTTTAGATGGCTTTGATGGAAGAGTTTAAAGGCAACTGTTCTTCTATTTTCCTTGTTTTTGTCCTTGTCTCATTTTTTTTTGGGGAATACAGAGTAGATTGCTATATTATATGGAAGTTGATTTTGATCTGTTGAATTCGTCGTATATGAGTATTATTCGTCGACAAGAGGCATTTGCAAATCGACGAGTCTTTTGCGACTTATTTCGACTTTTTGCATATTTGATCTCTTTTTTTTTTATTTTTTGCTATTATTTTTTGAAGGTCGATAATTTTGTGCTCGAGTTTGTTGTAATTCGAAGCGAAGATTATTACAATGTCAATGAAAATATTTTCTTTGAGATGTTAACGTGATCTTTATGGACTTCTCTCGTTTCTCTTCCTATAAACGATAAGGACAAATTAAACTTCGAACTATGAGAGTCCGTTCAATTTAAACTTTGATTTTTTTTTTTAACAAAATAAATTTTTGTAATTTGTTCAATTTAGATTTTGAACTTTTATTTTGTACTACCAAGAAAATGAATTTGGAACCAAGTTTTGTATTTTTGCACTATTTTTTTCCGGCTCAATTTTGGTTTTAAATTTTTTCAGCACAGACTAAGCTTTTGGTTGTTTTAGTTGGTTTATTTTGGTTTATGCCAATTTTGGCCGGTTTGATTCTCTGTTTGTTTTTTTTAAAACTAAAATTTAAAAATATGTATTATAATATTATAATATCAATTTGGTTTGATTCTAACCCCACCAAATCAATCATTGTTCCAAGTTTAATAACAATATCTAATTTGTTTACTGTACAAAGGTTGATATTTTATTTTGCCCAGAAAAAAAAAATCATAATTTAACTTCAAAAAATCCCAAAGCTTAACTTAAAAATTATTACTTTTTAACTTTTGAAGTATAAAATTGAAATTTAAATTATATTTTGTGACAAAGGAGACGTACATACTGTGATATTAAATTTTTAATTAATGTTACATTTAAATTATAAAATAATTATTAATGTCTCAAATAATTAATTGATACAATTAAGTTATAATTAATTAATTAATAAATATTTTAAGAGTATAAAATAATAAGATAAACGTGTCATTATTCTTATTTATCGATTTAAATCACATTTAAGGAGGTTTGATTAAAAGCACGTACGGATTACACAATAACTTAAGTCCGACCGAACCTAATTGAAATTTAGGTCTTTTATTGCAAAAACGAATAGTTCAGGGGGTAGACGTTTGATATTGCGGAAGTTCAGGAACTAAAAAGGGAATATTTCTTAACAACATTACTATATTACTCCTCTCAACGGATTGGATTGGCGCCGAAAAAAATTTCAACCGACGGAGTTTCTTCTGCTTCGTACGCGAATCGGATCTGCCGGATCCAACTCCAGGGCAACGATGAAATACGGAGATCTTAAACGTAACCCTACTGTTCCGCATCCCGGTCTTTCGTCTGACCGTCGCGGTATGACCTCCAAATCCGGTTTATGCACCTCATCTTTCCAAGGTTTTTCTCTTGTGTTTGCCCAATTATTGTATTATTTACAAATTATTTTAGGTCTGGAACTAGCTCATTGTTGGATTTTTTTTTTGAGGTTCAGGTGATTTTGATTGATTTGATTATTAGTTTTTTGGCTGCTGGTTTGACACTGAAGTTTGAGTTTTCGTATCTTCTATGGCTTATTTCTTTGTTCTGGTATATATGTTGTTTTTTTGGTCGATAATTTGGATCGATCGGTCATATTGTGTATAACATAATGAAAATAACTTATTGATGTGTTTGGTTATCCATCGCTCAAACCTATACTACAGTGAGAAATAGAAAGTTCGCCATTATATGGGAGCTTGTGGAGCACATTTTTCATTTTCCCCACTAGTTAAGGTCGCTTCTGCATTGTAAAAAGTCTATGACGGGTGAAGTTTGAGTTGCCCGTTTAACACCAGAATGTATTGTTAGAATTTGGTATGCCTCAAATTCTAATTAGTCTGGGTTAGGCTCATGTTGAAAATTTCATTACGGTTTTGTTTTCTCTGTAAATTCATAGAAGGTAGAGTTGCAAAACTTGCCGTTGTATTTCGATCTTCATAAGAGATTTGTTTCTCTGTCCGTAATTTTTATCCGTCTAAGATTTTCCATATAAATGTTGGTGTCCTATGTTTCCGCATTTATTTCTTTTTCAAATTATTATTATTCGATCTTTCAACATGTATTTCGTGCATGATGTAAATAAGAAATAACTGGTCTTGTAATTGTTTACATTTTAGTCCTATAGTACTTTATGTTGAGGGTTTTACGAAACCAAATAGCAAACCAGTCAAGGATGGTCTGGTGTTTCATATGACACTAACAGGTATCTCAAGCATCCTTATTCCTTCTCGTGTTATGTTTTTATTCCCACGTCTGTCTATATTTAAGAGTGAAGTTTTTATCAACTTATGTAAACTTTCTCTTTAGTCCTTATTATCGCCTTAACTTGAAGTGCTAATGAGGGGAAGTGACTATGAATGCAACTGAACCCTTTTCTTTTTTGCTCTTTTTTTTTAAATCATCTTATAGGTGTCAACTATCGGAAAAGAGTGAAATTTGATCCTTCAACTTCCAACCCTCATGATTCCCGAAGACATTTTGCTGAAGGAGAAGACACAAGATGTGAGCTTAATTTGAGACTCGGTGATATTAACTCTTTGCTTTAGTTGACGGAGCCTGCATTGTATTGCAAATGCATGATGTCCGTGATGTTTGTTTCTTCATCAAGTAACTGAAACTTTTCTTTCTTTGACAATCATTTGATGTGAGAGAAATACGCAGCTTACAAAGCGAAAACTTCCGAATATGCATTCTTTAAGAAATTTAAGGAAGATACTGGACCCAGATTTGATATGCACGCTCCACCAAAAAGTGAACTCAAGTCTCCGAAGTTCAAGTCAAGAGACTGTTTTAGAGGTAAACATAGAGCAAAACTATCATGCACATTGCTTCAAAGAGCACTTGTCTTAGTTCTTTTCTTATGAAGTTTCATTTTTTTCTCCAGAACTGCTCTTGACCACAGAGAATTTGACCATTCACTACTCTTTTTCCTTTTTAAAAAAAAAACATTACTGCAAAATCAGTTTGATAAACATTTTTTTTTGTGATGCAGAGAAAACTACAACTACCAAAAGCAGCTCTGACTTCAAATCGTCTTTCTCAATTGAAATTGCTACTCCTATTAATTATTACTCTCTGGAGTCATCGGTTGGTGACTCAACAATATGTTCAGGTTGGCACAGTAAACTAACAATATCAATGATACACATCCTTTCTGTATTTAGTTGCAATGATGCAGGACTAGTAGGGAATTAAGAGAATAGGAGACATAGCAGGATTGAAATTTAGCTAGAGAATTAGATGAATGGATTGAGAGAAAATCTCAGAAAGAAAACACATCAAGTCATTTCAACGATCAAGTCTAGTCGAACAGCACAACACAATGGACTGTATGGAGGCTGAATTACAAATAAGAAGGAAACTAATAAATACTGAAAATATCTTTAAAATGGGAAAATAATTAATAAAACTACTAAATACCTAAATAATAATATACTATTAATAACCTCCGTATATTCTATAATATTCTAAATTCATCATGTATCCTTCACATCTATTATATTCCAAATACTGTAAATAATCCTTCCATATCTCCTATGATTCGGTTGTGTTTTTCCTTTGTGAATGACCATTTTAACTTTTCATGTCTCCTTCCTCCTCGTTTTCATAATTTTCTTTTTTTCTCTTTTCTTTGATCTCTATAGTTTCTAGTCAGATTAGTAGAACTTAATTTTATAAGTGTAGTATATCACATTCTTATTATTGTCTTCAAACTATTTAACTGATTATATGTCAGTACAATAATGTAATCAGTAGTCACTATATGCTTTATAATTCACAGGGATTCCCAATGGATATTCAGACGTCTTCTACAAGAAAAGACAGAAACTACGTCAGTATGTGACAAATGTTTCATTTCCTGGAATTGATGAACCAAGCTTGAAGGGGTTAGGAGAATATCTAATTTTTAAGTTATTGTGTTCTCTGTGCTTCTTAATGTGAGTTCAATTAAAATCACAGGGATGATTTTGTTTCTCTACTACTCAGTCGGCTTATCCCCGTGCGCAGCAAACACTCTGTATGCACTCTGCCTTTTCAGTTCATGACTTAATATCTTTATTTGTTATGACTTACCACCCAAATACTATTTCTCTCGCAGAAATTTGAGGGTCCATGTAGCTGGAAACAGAATGCCGACATTAACTCAAATGAGCTTCCTTCACCGACAGATATCCACTTAGAAAAACTTCAATGTTTTCCTGAAAGAAATTTCATAAAATCCTTATGTGATCCATATTTTGATGATGGGTCATCAATCAAATTGAACAGGTCAAGAGGAAGAATCCTCTCATTTTCTGATAACTCTACCAATAGTGATGGCGATATTCATCTTGAGGGCAGAATTAGCAATTTTGACAGAATGTCAGACATAATTACTCCATGGGATAAAAACAACTCATCCTTTTGCTTTGCAGTTGAAGAGTATAAGTCCAACTCTGATACATTGGGTCAGTTCAATGAATTGGATTACTTCCACAATCAAGATGAAACTTTACCAAGGGAACAACACACTCTTCTCGTGGGTTGGACCAATGAAGAAGCCGAAATGAACTTGGATTTCACTTACCAGGGGACAGACCTTAACATTTCTCCTAAACTCTTGACCTTGCAGAATATGGCTAATAGCACTGATGCTGTTACTTTGCATTCATCATTTTTATCTCCCAGTTTTATAACTTCATCACTACAGCGATCTAGCTTAATCAACTGCTATGATTTTGAAAGTGAAACTATGGAAGTCAAGGAAAAATTAACTCCACATTTGTCTCATTGGTTATCGGGTACTCCAGAATATGCTAAGTTGACTGAAAGTTACATTGATTTTGAATCTCTTCCTCCACAAAGTAGCAATTGTCTTATGAGCAAAGTGTTCCATTATCACCATCTTCATGATCTCCAAGAAGTTTTTAGTTCATCCAGAATCATATTTGATCTAGGACATGAATACTTATCAGAAAATAATTTCTCAAGTGATCACTATAAACCTCCATATCCTGCCTTTCACATTCTAAAAGATGAAAGCATGTCTTCTGTCCTCAGCGATGACAAATTAATCTCTTATCTGGATGCTCCCGATTTGAGAGGAATATTTTTTGATGACAGTAATGTCATCCCTGGAGACTTGTCATCCCATTATTGGCACTCATGTCTTGCAAGAGAGAAGGTGCGTTCTCTGCTATTTGATAATTCAAGCTGTGCTGGAAATGAGGAAGATATAGTTTTTGATACTGAAGCTTCCTGAAAGATAATATTTGAATGATCCTCAGTATTCCCGTTCTATTTTTTATGCATGATTTTTCTTACTGCCATCAGACTGGATAATGGTTTCAGGAAAAGAGAGAGAGAGAGAGAGAGAGAGAGAGAGAGAGAGAGGCCGGTATAGTTGGGTTGAATGCCCAAAGCAATTTGCCTTGATAAAGTTAGGGGTGAAAGATGAATACAAATACTAGGAAAAGATTAATCAAATTTTGAGTGAGGTAACTTGAAATGAAATAGTTAGTCAAATATTTTATTTATCTAACTAATTACTGGTTGTTACATTGCTAACATTTTAAACTCAGTCAATTACAATGTCAATTTATCCTTATTCTGATATAAATCTACAAAATAAATTTATTTATAACTCAGGCATAGATGATAGATTCCTTTTTTTTGTGTGTATATATTTATATATGATAGTCCCATTTTTATTTATTTATTTTTTTTAACAATGGCTTCTGAGGAAGATTTTAAAATTTTATGGAAAGAATATCTTTGATACTGCTCTACGCAATGTTGAAATGTTTAATATCTGGATTTTAATAGGTTTTTTCTTTGCTAATTGTTAAAAGTTGTAATACTTCTTTCCCTGTTTTTTTTTTTTTTAGTTTGAATGGATTATTTTTAGTTAAAATATACAGAGACAATAACAACAAACGATTTGGACCTTGCATATCTTAAAAGTAAACAGACAACAATGCTCTGAAAAAAAATTATTAGTAAAAAAATATTGAAATTTGATTTTTTGTTTTACATGTAACTTTATATTATCAACCTTGGTAGTCTAGGAATGCATTTAAAATTGTATTTGTTGGGTATAATTCATTACATCCATGGGTCTACGTATATTTATACCTAAGATCGTGGTTATCATTATGTTAAGCTTATTAAAATTAGTTGAATATGAGTTATTTTAGGGAGCTTAAGATAATATAGATTGGGTTTTAGTATATTGATGCAAGGATGTAAATCTTTATTTTGTGAGAATTATGCATAAATTATTTAAAGGGTTATTTTCATTTCAAGAGAAGAGGATTTTTGTTGTAATTGTAAAGTTTATAGAAATAGAAAATCATCAATCCAACGATTGTTTTACTAACAATTCTACTAGATTCAAATAGGTGATTCATTCTTAAGGATAACTTAACATAGATAAAGGTTTTGAGATTAAAGATAAAGAAGTACAGATTGCAGAATTAAATCTACACCATCTGCGGATAATACTAGGATAAAATTACAATTTTCTCATTCTTTGGACTGTTTATTGGGGATAGTTTTGCATGATTACTAACAATGACAGAAAATCAATGAAACTGACTTATCAAAAGAGATTTTTGAGGACTGATTTGCTCTACTTACCCATCAATTAACAAATAAAATGACATCAGATCTTCCAAAGAGGTTGATTTCAATAATACAGAAATACAAATGTCAAAGAAAATGACATTTAATGTCACTTTCGCTGGCATGTGCAATTTGTATGGTTTAGGTGATCGAGCATTGTGGTCCACCTCTAGATTTTTGTGTCATCCATTTGCTTAGAGGGTCTACTGATGGTGCTGTTCATCTGATGAGGTTAGTCTGATTTCAATACTCTGGTGAAACCAAATTGATTGTTGCGGTTTGAAAATTGTGCTATTTTTTGTTCTGACTTTAAGGAGTAATTGATTTGAATTTGTAAAGTCAAATTGATTATGTCATTTTGGAAATTAAGTCAATAATCAATCTAGATCAAAAAATAGAATAATGACACGTTAAAAGTGTTGATACTTCTTTTTGTAATGTTGATAGTTGTGTGGTTTCACACTTGATTTAAAGAAATAGAAGAAGAGAAAGGTCATTGTCTAATTTTGTTTCGTGATATGATGTTTAGGTTTCGTTTACGTTAGCTCATAAATCAATGTAACAATTAAGACAAGTTGCAAAATAGTTAAAATAAAATAATAATTACGTGATCTCATATGGTAAATATGATATTAATTGGAAAAAAATATATAGTTGGTTTCATTATAAGTTAAATAGTTGGTTTCATTAAAAGAAAAGTAGTGATTTATCGTTGATTTAGGTTTTGCGATGTTTCGATGATAGTGAAACCAGTAGGTTGATGCTGGACTTAGATTTGGTCAATTTGATTTGATTTCATTCAATTTAAAAGTTGTATAAATTAAAAAAGTAATGTTTGGTTTATTTTTTAATTTTATATTATAAAATTAGAAGATAAATGTAACGTTACATAGATTAAAATCATATCGTGTTATGTTTCTTTTCTTTTCTACCCAAACCGAACAAATCCAATCACTTAAACAAGGGTATAGGTTAGTTTGAACAAATCCACAATTCGGTAGGAGTATATATATCTTTTGATTAATATGATGTGATGATACATATGCATGATTTTATTAATAATGTTTTTTCCTGCTATTTATTGAAATAATTTTTAACCTTTTTCTTAAATTAAAATTATTAGTTTTAATATTTTAAGTTTCCTTAACTATCGCATGCAAAAATGGGAATGGTGAGGTAGATCAATAATGCAAAGGGGAGTAAGTTGTGGAAAGCTAATAGAGAGGAAGTACAACGACGACACTGGTTGTTCATGTTTTGTTGAGATTTTAAACAAAACCCACCTATAAATTGACTAATTATTAATTGTTTACTTTTTTCAGTTCAAAAAATATAATTTATGGTGAAAACACTCCCTAAAGTATAATTTAATCTCATGTTATGCACAATCGATATTTCAAGTTCTTCTGTTATTTTTGTATTTTGGGTCGTCAGTAAAACTATTGATGTCTTAATAAAATTTATTAAATCTCTGGTATCTTTTGTTTATAATAACGTAATTTAATAATTTTGATTCACTACCACTATTCCTGTATTTTGGGTTGTTAGTGAAATGAGTCATGCCTTGATAAAATTTGTACGACCGTCTTATAGTTTTTGCTTGCAATACTCATTTTAATATATCCTCATTATTTTGACTCACTTGATTCATTCACGTACTCGATTTTGAACACAGAATTGAGTTGAGCTATTCTCTAATTTTCGAAATTAACTGTGGTATCAAGCGTGTGCAAGAAATTGATTGTGTCAAAATAACTAAAGTACGTGAAAATGACGGGTGGAAGTAAAGTAAAAAATGAAATATTTGGCAAATTTTATCCAAGTATGTATCATTTTGCAAATAACCCAAAGTAAAATATCGATTTTACTAAAACAAATAGTCGAGGATTATCAATTTTCTTTGACTAAAAGTTCAAAAGCTAATCCCATTTAATATTGGTATTAATTTTAAGTGAATATGGGTAAACTTATTCATAAATATCTTTCATTTTTATTGGAAACCAACAAACCACATCCAAATTTAAGATAGGAATTTCACGTCTTAAACTTCAACCTTAAAAAAAATTATTGTAAAATAAAAAATAATATTTATCATTGTATAATGAAATAAAAAAAAAATTAAAGTAGTGAAGCTGGTGACCCAAAAGGTGTGGATGAAGAAGTACCAAATCAACTACTTTTACAACCCTAAAGCGTCCATTAATTTTTTGTCTAAAATATTACTTTTAATTTTATTCTCTTATCTAAAAGTAATGAAAAAAAAAAAAAACAAATGTAATTTATTATTTATAAAAAAGGGGTGGACAAGTAAGATGCTTCTATACCTTTGGAAACATTAAATAAATAACATTCATTTATTTTATTAATTTTTGAATATATTAAATAACATTTTGGGATTATGTTTGAGAGGACAAATAATTACAAGAACAAATTAATTTCCATGGATATTTAATTTTTGTTAATACTATTAATTTAATTTTGACAAAAAAAATTATTATTTTTTTAATATTAGAAAAAAAAAATGGAGAAGAAAGAATGAATGATGAGTTGGTGTGAGTTGCAATTTAAAATACCATCATATTATAGTTTTCATGGATAGTGGTGGTATTATTATTTTAAGATCAATGTGCCCAAATAAATATTAATTATAATTTTTAATAAATATTATTAATTATTAATAAAATAATATATTATTAATTGTAATTATTTTAGAAATATATTATTAATTGTAAAATATAAAATTAATGCGTTTGGGATGGGGAATAAATAAGTAGTCTCTTCCCGTAATCCAAGTCAGAAAGTAAGCCAAATTGAAGAAATCCATTTCAAGTCCGACAAACAGTCGGTGGACGCAGGTAGAAGAACACCACTCTCTCTCTCTCTCTCCTCTCTCTAATTGCAGTGATTATTGCTAGTTTGATCCCGGTGAGTCACTTGCTCAGACTGCCCGAATGTTGGAGTGCAGCCATTGGTTAGCGTCCATTGCTGGTTTACCGTGTTTTGATGCTCCTTCCACTCCTGCATCTTTATCTTTCTTCTTCTTCTTCGTCTTCTTCTTCGTCTTTCTCTGATGAGTCAGAATGTTTCTTCCTTTCCACGTTTTGCTGTTTAAATCTTCAGCATTTCGCTGTCTCTTCCTTCTCCCGCGTTTTAGCTACTGATCGAATCTAATTCTTTTTCTTCTGTTATGATTGCAGCCTTTCTCAGCTGATTTTCGAATCTAGATTCTCGCTTTCTTACTTTTTTGTTCCTTTCTAATTTACTTCCTCTCTCTTTATTACTTTCTTAAATTGCTCTCTCTTTAGATACTCTAGCTATGTATTTTTAGTTCTGTTTTTTTTTAATTAATGGCAGTGAAATTTTGACTACTTTATTTGGTAGTTTTTAGTCTTATTCTGGGTTTTGGTTTTCCTTGATTATGTTAATTTTGTAATCTTTACATGATTCTGCTAGATTGTTCATTTAACTCCATGTTTGAAAATTCTTTTCGCAGGGGCTCGCTTTCATGTAGGAATTGACGTGATATTTCATGCTGTTTCCACTCTTTAAATAACCCGTCTCCCTCTCCATCTATATTCGACTGGGATGAACATAGACATTTTCCAATTGGCACTTTTTTATTGTACCCTCTAAAATTTCTGGGTGTCATTTTAACCTCCAACTGTTTGAAATTGACCCCCTGAATCTGTCTTGCTTTTGGGTAAGTAACAGACGTTAGATTTCTTAAAATTGTTTCACTCATTTGAAGGTTTTTGTTATGAATTTCTTACTCTGATACTGGTTTTGTTTTTTCGGATCTGTATTAAATTTGAAACTATGAAGCCTGTATCTATGTATGATAACATCTGATTCACGACAGGTATCAAAATGAATGGAACTCGGAGTGGTAACATCCACAATTTGGAAAAACCAATTCCAGGGTGCCTGGGTAGAATGATGGACCTCTTTGATCTAAATGCAGGTGTTGCTCAGAACAAGCTTCTCTGTGATAGACCACATCGAGATGGTGACATTTATTTTCCGTTGTTTCTTTTATTTTTGTTTGTGTATACTCGCAGCACTGTTGTTGGCATGATCGAGTGAACTTTACTGTTATTTTTTCAATTGATGATATCTTCTCCCCTTGTTACTGATAGGTTATTCAAGCTGTTAAACTAATATTTAGCTCATTAGGAGCGCTGAATTTTTATTTTTTATTCATTTTTCTCTTGTTCATCATGATTGTTGATTGGTTTTGCTAAATCAACATTTCTTGCATTTTTAGAATATGGACAGCTAAGGACATCAAATGATCTATCAAATAGTTTAAGTTGTTTGCTACACAGTAATTTGAACTGAATAGTGATAAGGAACATAATCTGAACTATATCCAAAAGGTATCTCGAGAGTGTAGGTTTGACTCAACCTTATCTACCAGCCCAGGAGGCACTTCGCATCCGATGTGAGACGCATCATCCCCACCCATTTAAGACCCGACCGACTCAGTCGGCAATCCGCCGAACCCCAGACAATATCGATGAATAGCTAAGGAGTGGTGACTCTGATACCAAATGATAAGTAACAGAACCCTAACTACATCTAAAAGCTATTTCGAGAGTGTAGGTTTGACCCAGTCTTATCTACCAGCTCAGGAGCACTTCGCATCTAATGTGGGACGCATCATCCCCACCCACTTAAGACTTGACCTCCTCGATCGGCGATCCACCGAACCCCAAGCAACACTAGTGAATGGCTAACGAGTGGTGACTCTAATACCAAATGATAAGGAATAGAACCCTAATTAAACCAAAAAGATAATTCGAAAGTGTAGGTTTGATTCAATCTTATATACCAGCCTAATAGACACTTCATTTCTGATGTGGGACACATCATGACTTTGATACCAAATGATAAGAAACAAAATCTTAAATACATCCAAAAATTAGCTCAAGAGTGTAGGTTTAACCCAATCTTATCTACCAGCCCTTGAGGCACTCCGCATTCGATGTGAGGCACTCCGCATCCGACGTGAGACGCATTATATATTAAATGCTACCCATCCCTTTTCCTCCTCGTGATAAGATAATCTTGTTAAAGAATTATGCCTCACTGATCATAGTGAAATTCCTGTAATCTTCAAATCTTGTTTCTCTTGAAACTTTTATACTTTCTTTTTTTAATGTAATTGTTAAGGTTGGTTGTTTGCTTTTGATATCTTAGATGTACTTTTCATTTATTGTGGACCTATTGAATTTGACGCAGTTGAATCCTTTTTGTAGGTTCTTTGTTGTTGAGGAGTCAGTCTGATTTGCCAAGGATGCTAAGCCCTCGGTTTGAAGATCATATAGAGGATAAAATGGTAAATTCTTTACTTGTTTTCTTATTACAAATTTTTCTCTAGCTGTTGCAGAATCATGTACATGAGGCTTCCTATTTCGATGTATAATTTCACTTTTCTTGTTCAATTTTACGAAGTAATTAAATCTTTCTTTTTCAATCAGATCTTGTCTAATGGAAAAGCTAATGGAACACCCATGAAAATGCTGATAGACCAAGAGATGTCAAAAGAAATAGAGTCTAGGCACAATCCACCTAACGTAGTTGCCAAGTTGATGGGACTTGATACCCTTCCACTGAACCCAGTTTCAGCTGCTAATAAAAACAATTCAAGAGGTTATTACCAAGCTCGTGATTCTGAGATTCCTGTGAGATGTTGGGGAGAAAGAGGATATTTAGAAAAGGGAGTGCAATCCCAAATGCATCAGTTTCTGAAGCCGGAGGAATATAAAGATGTTTATGAAATTTGGAAGTCTTCTCCAAAGACAACTTGCGGAAAAGAAAAATCTCCACAGAAAGAAATGTATAAGGACAGCATTGATGAGAAAAAGATGGCTCTTGTCCGGCAGAAATTTATAGAAGCAAAACGCCTGGCTACAGATGAGAAACTGCGACAATCCAAGGAATTCCAAGAAGCGATAGAAGTTTTAAGTTCTAATAGAGATTTATTTGTCAAGTTTCTGCAAGATCCAACCTCTTTAATCTCTCGTAATCTTTATGAATTCCAATCTGTTACTGCATCCCCTGAGACAAAGTGCATCACTATTCTTAGGCCTTCAAATATGGTGGATAAAGATTTTACACAATCGGGCAATAATACTGTATACCAAATGCAGAAATCATCCAAGGTTGGCCAGATGACTTTTTGCGATAAGAATAACATGAGACATTCCCCAACTTCTGCAAATAGGATCAGTGAACATGTCCAACCGACTCGCATAGTAGTACTGAAGCCTAACCCTGTGAAGACCTGTGATGTTGAGGCTGTGGCTTCTACACCTTGCTCAATACCTGGAGTAGCACATAGAAGTTTTGATGAAGTCCCTGAAGAGGACAAAATGCTGAAATCAAGAGTAGCAACTAGGGACATGAGACCACAGACACGGGCCAATCAGATAAGACACAGTAGCGACGAGATTTTACTTTCTTCTGTCTACTCTAATGGTTATACTGGTGATGAGAGTTCTGAAAATGAATTTGCAGCCGGAATTCTCAGTGATTCAGAAGTTATGTCACCTTCTCCAAGGTTGTCATGGGAAGGTGTGAACAGATTTGGTAGCCCTTATTCTTCCTCATCTTTTAGCCGAGTATCATGTTCGCCAGAATCCATAGTTTGCAGAGAAGCCAAGAAGCGATTGTCTGAAAGATGGGCCATGATGGCTTCTGATGGCAATTCTCAAGAACAAAGACATCTTAGGAGAAGTTCTAGTACGTTAGGTGAGATGCTCGCTCTATCAGAAACAAAGAACTCCTTAGGATCAGGTCATGAGAATAGGAATAAGGAACTAGAAGCAAGAAAATCGTCTCCCTACTTCACTAGTGATTCTAATGAAAGTATGGGCGATTCTTCAAAATTTCTTGGGAGGTCCAAATCTCTCCCAACATCTTCTCCAGCGTTTGGCACCATCCTTAACGTTGAAGTTTCAAATCCCGAGACTAGCAAAGCTGATGGTCTCAAGGAGCTAACCAAGGCAAAGAGTATGAAATCATCACTTAGAGGAAAAGTTTCAAGTTTATTTTCCTCTAGAAATAAGAAGTCAAATAAGGAAAAGCATAATGCATCTCCTTCAAAAGATGAATTTTATTCAACTGCTGCTAAAACATCTGGACCCACTGTTGATTGCCTGGAAAGGATTGATGCTGATGCATATTGTGGTAAGGGTAGTGGCCTAGAAGAGAGCTCATCTGCTACTTTACGGGGATCAACTGACTCGTTGCTTAATTTTACTAGCATGGAGTTTGTAAGAGGCGCAGTTTCCAGCGAGGTATTATGTCTTTTTTTTTTGTTCACGTTTTCTTTTTATTATTTACGCAAACCAGGTATGATATGCAACCTTTACTTATATATTGTGATTATTTTTCTTAAAAATATACTAATTATGTTAGTGTCTCTTATGTTAAAGAAATAAAAATGATTGGCATTGTATAGCACTCTATAAATAATCCTAAAAAATTATTCAATGACGAGACAAAACGTATGATAAAAGTTCAATGGACTTGTATGGCCTTTGGCTGCTTTGGCTTTTATCAATTTCATTATTTTCCCTGAGTGATCTAGTTTTCAAAGTATTGAGAAAATTGTTCAGCATACTTTCTTTCGTAATTTGCAGGCGGGGTTATCTTTCCCTAAACCAATGACGGCTGGAAATGTAATTGAGAATCACGAACAGCCAAGTCCAGTATCAGTTTTAGAACCACTATTTGAAGAGGATGACAACACAATTCTCGAATCCTCTGGCTTTATGAAGTCTGACAGCCATGGTAAGATCTCTCTCATCCTAGTTTAATGTTATTTATTTGATTTTCTCTTTTAATATATCCATTTTTTACTTACATTATTTCTTACTGAAGCTCTCTCACCAGTAAAGTCCAACTTAATTGACAAATCACCACCAATTGAATCTATAGCTCGGACGCTGACTTGGGATTCTTCATGTTCATCTCCATATTCATTCAAAACCTCATCAGTTTGTGAAAGCAGTGAGGAAGAGCAACGAAAGTGGCACGCCTTTGTCCAAACAATTCTATCCGCTGCAGGTCTTGATGGTAAACTACAAAGTGACTCTATTTTTTGTAGATGGCATTCGCTGGAATATCCATTAGATCCATCTTTGAGAGAAAAATATGTCAACATGCACGACATTGAGCCCCTCCATGAGGCCCAGCGAAGGCAGCTTAGATCAAGTAGAAAGCTTGTATTTGATTGTATTAATGCAGCCTTGGTAGACATCACCATTTTCGGGTCTCAAACAAGTGACTCTCTCTCGTTGGCAGACTGTATTTGTAATCGAATTAAAGAATGGTTTTCTGAAGCAAGGTGTGTTCCAGATGATGATGGGGATAGTGACAGTTTGGTGGTGGAGAAAGTGGTCAGAAAAGAAGTAGTTGGAAAAGGATGGGTTGATGCATTGTCGGTTGAATCAAATAATTTAGGCAAAGCAATCGAGCTAAAGTTGCTTGAAGCACTGGTCGAGGAGGCAGCCATCGATCTTATAGGTACTATTCGATGAATTTCATCCCCTTTTGTTTTAAATTGAAGTCTGTCTTTTGTTCTATGCTTTCGATTTTCTAAGGTGGTCGCATCTACTGCATCATGTGTTTACATCGGCAATATTCCACCTGGTGTTTATTTAAATAATTGTTCTTCAACTATTTATTTTTGCATATAAATAATTATCAATTGGAACCCCAAGTTTTACTTTTTAGCACATGCTAGCAAAAATAGGTTTTATTTTTTATTTTTTATTTTTTTTATATAAACAAATCGATAGATAGAGATTAGCAAGAAGTAATGATCAAAATTTAGCTTAGTTAGGATAGCATTGAGTAGGTAATTGCAATCCAAGCCCTGGGTAGTTCATTTCTTAATTCACTGTCGTGAATGTTCATTCTCTAATATAATTTGTTAGAATGTACTTAAAAGATCGCTGCTTTGTCTTTTTCCCACGGGTTAGCCAGGTGTTTAAATGCCCACTTTATTGAATGTGATAAGTTGCAGATCCCTCTTAAACCTCTCGAGACAGAGCCTGAAAATAGTTGTAGTAGATCAACTTAAATCAAGTTAAAGTAAGTGTAGGACTGGTTCTTTTAGTTGATAGGACGGAATCAAGTCATGTCAAGTTTTGAAAAAGTCAAGTTTTCGAGCTTGGCTAGGCAGGATCGGAGCCTAATAAGACGCCGGGAGATCAATGAGTTATTCAAGTCGAACTATTCAACTTAAAATATTTTTTTTTTCTGATTTATTTTTGTATTAATGTGAAATATTTCTATGTTCAATGCAGTAATTAAAAATAATATAATATTATATTTTTTTTTATTTTAAAATATTTTCTAATGATAATATAAATTATTTATTTATAATTTATTCTATTGATAATTATTTGAGTCATCAATAAATATTTTAACAAAATAAAATATTTTGATTTATTTTTGTATTAATCTTAAATTTTTTTTTTATGTTCAAAGTCGTAATTAAAAATAAAATAATATTATGTTTATTTTTTATTTTAAAATATTTATTGATGAATTTAATATAATTGATATAATTAATATTATGAATTAATTATTTATAATTTATTTTATTGATTACAATAATTATTTAAAACATCAGTAAATAGAATGAAAAAAAAGTTTTGAAACTCTACTCTTGAAAATAATGCTTACAACTATTACAGGAATTAATAGTTTTACAGATAATAAAATATATTATTTCGTTAATTTTGAAACGTTAATTAAAATTAGACAATGTTGACTGCACTAAAATATGAAGACCGGTGAACAAAGATCTCGTTTCATTGATAGTGCAACAGTAGATTTCCTAAGAGAGAACTACCTCAGCTCATTGAAAAACCACACATACAAAGGCAAATCTTGATTTACATAAAAAATACAACTCGTATCGGTCGAAAAAAGGGAACACACATCTCAGCACACCAACCTGCCATGGCCCTTACACCTCACCACACCCAATTGACCATCAGTGAATATTAAGACTAAATGAGCAAATATATTTGCTCTGGCCATAAATGACGAGCGAGGCAACTTCTGGTCATTCTTTCCCTCCTCTACTCTTCACTTCACTACCTCGTTTTTACACTGGTTGATGAACTCTGGCTCAGTGTATTGTATTTATCTCCATCATTCAGCCCGTACTGCAAGAATGAGGTATCATCAAGAGTTCAAACTATGATCTTTCTCGGTCTCTCAAGGAATTACATATCTATATTAATAAATAGGAGGCTTCCTTGCAATTTGAATTATTGTTTCTGAACTGTGCCAAGATAACTGTGTTTAGGATTAAAAAAAATAATTGTTCTGTAATGCACAGTTTACTATGTAATTTATAAGTCAAGCAATAAATAAGACATGTCTATGAAAACTACTTTAAAAAGTAACATTCGACTTTATCGAAATCAGTCTCGTTCATATTGAGTCAGGACACATGCAGAGAACAAACTCCTACTTAAGCAACGCCCAATAGTAGAATCCACTTGGTCTCAAATGCAAAATCTAAGATTTATTTTTAAAATAAGGGTTACCACTGCCTTCTATCACAGATATAATGACAGTCCAAACGCACATTTGTCCTTTAGTATTTTGAAGAAGTGCTTATTGAGTGCTAATTTCAAGTAAAGAAGTCGTTGAATCATACAAATAACCATTACTCGAAGTTGCCATAAAAGATTAGGCACAATAATAAAACAAATTACCTTCTCTCTCATTAGTGAGCTCCATATGTCAGAGTGCGCCCTTGAGGTTTGGTTAGATTGTGGATTTAGCAATGGCTCCCGAGTTTTAGTTGTACGTCTAATATTGTAATCATCCTCGTAATCATAGTCATCCTTACGGCTAGAAACCATGGATTTCAGTATCAGTGCCAGCAGTAAAGATGATGCCTGAATTTTTACATGAAAGAATTACACTGAGAAGTGAAGATGAAAGCAAAGCATTTCACAAGCCTACCAGCAAATCCAATAACTAAGAACGTAAAAAGCATCACATCAATTTACTTCTATTTCATTCAGTGAGAAAATATATAATTTGGAATTAATCAAACTAAACTGTACCTGAATTATTACCACGGTGATACCAACCCATTTGCATATGTCAATATTCTCTTTAATGAAAGATCGAAGTTTCTCGAGTTCACCAGTTGGATCAAACGGAAAATCCTAACACATTTATTATCCCATTATGTGATAAGAAATATGACAAAGTTACACAATTATTTGAAGTTTTATCAGTGTTCTCTCAAATTTACCTTTTCCCATTGATGATCAATGGCGATGAATGCTATCAGAGCGCCTTCAACTAGAATTAGTACCATTATGAGCAAAGTATACTGAACAAAGGCAAAGTTAAGAGAAAATGTCAAATAATGATATATTTTGAGCTGACAGATAAACGTTTTCAATCAACTTACATTTCAGAAGAACATGTGAGTCAACCCTCTAACTATTAAATTGCACAGTTTATCTCATAAAAAATTATTTAGATAGAAAAACAAAATTTTAGTTCAAATTTCTAAAAAAAAAGGACAAATGAAGATACTTCGTGGAGTTTTGAGGTTTCATTTTGATTCATTCAGTTAAAATATATAACCATGAAATAGCTAAATTTAGTATTATTATAAGCCAAGTTACTTTTCTAATACTGCTAAAGTGATTTCTTAGGTAAACAAACGGGGAAATGATAATAATACGCCTTTTATAAGTAGGATACAGAACACAGGCAGCAGCCATTAATGGCTTCAGCAGCAATGCAGCCGATAAAGGTAATGCAACACATTATTATGCCCAATCCCAAGTAAGAGTAAATGAACCTGCCGTCAGAAAAAAAAAATCATAATCACTAAATCCTTAAAACCATTGTAGATCATTTGTTTGCCACTGCAAATGAAAGATTCTTATTCCAAAAAACATCCTTTAATGGAATTGTTAGAGCAAAGCTAGATTTTTCACAGTTACATGAGATTTTGCACTCAAATACACGAGACATTAAACGTTCTTTCCAGTCCTGTGACATAGGATACACTAGGAAGGGCTCAGCGTGTTTCTATTTTAGTTAATTTCGTAAAATCATTGTTGTTTTGATAAAAATGAGATAAGGAGTTGAGTTTCGACACAAAAAGAAAATGAAATTCGATAATCTTAGGTCCCTCCCCATGATTATAAAAAACAATAATGGTGTGTTCTGTACTTATTAATTTTCTAAATTAGAATTCAAAAGAAACCTAGCAGATTAACAGCTGGAGATGACTCATTCATATCAAACCCCAGTTCATAATCAATTGAGAACATTTTTTCTATCATGCTAAATCAAGTACCTGCATCAAAATCGTGAAATTAGACACAAAAATTAAAGCAACCAACAATACCAAGGATCAGAGCGCTCGAAGGTGCTCGAGTGGAACTCCAACCCAATATCAAAATCCGAAACACTTCTGACGGCTAGATTTAACTCCGTCATCTGATTGAAATCCCCACGTGGTTCAGATTCCGAATTAAGGGAAAAGGAAGAATACGGAGAAAGAGCTGAAGGCGAAGGCGAAGGTGCAGGCGGCGTATGTGGAAAAGGAATATGACGACTCCATTGATCGAACATCCATACAGAGTGTAGAATGATCGAAACCCCAACAAACGCTTGAAGAAAATTACAAAATTTGAGAACGAAAGCCAATGAAATGCGGCAACAATCGCGAGGCATCAGCGATTCTCAACTAATAAAAAAAAAGAAATCGAATCTTGGTAATCGAAAAAGAACCCTAACGAATTGAACCAGAACAGAGAGAGAGAGAGAGAATTTTGGCGCTTTCGCTTTTCTCCTTCTCCTCTGGCGATCATATTTTTAGTGCTTTATCTCTCTTCTTTTTTAATATTTAATTTTAAATTTTGGTTTGATTCCCCGTCTCCAAAATAACTGCTTCTTCTAAAAATAAATAAATAAATAATTTGAGATTTGAGCCTATTGGGCATTGAGTGACAGCCCATTGACCCAAATTCATTGGGTCTATACATTCTCATTCGCTACTCAAGGCTAGCTTTTAACCAAAGTAAGGCAAACATGACGAGAGGATCTTTCAATGGAGAAGATTGATCGGCTTCATAACGAAATATTGTTACGAGCCTTCTGTTGTGAAAACCAACTCTAACAACGGAGATTGGCGATAAATCAAATCAAATAAGAAGTGTCTTTTATCTTGTAATGATCTTCGGGAAAAAAAAACACGTTAAATGAGTTTTTTGTACTTTTTTAATCCATGTTAGGTAGTCTACGAGTTCTTCCTCTTTTATGCCTCTCAATAGCTCCTTCGTCTGAAGCTTTGAATAAAACTTTATGTATGAATGATCTAATTAGAAAGTTACCAAGAAATAAACTTGTGATGAAAGTCTTTTAGAGTTTTGGCAATTATTAGTACTAAATTATGTTTTAGATATTTGAATAACATAAGATCCTCTTTCAATCTTATCGACCTTGAATGATATGCAATCTTTTCGTCCAATTCTCAAATGCATGTGAAAAACACGTTCATTTTTTTTTTTACTAAAATACCTCGGCGCAAACAAGCAATTGTCTCTCCATCCTCCCTCTCACCTCTCTCTCTACTGAAAAACACAGCAACGACAATCCTTTGCTCAAAATTGAAAGTTTAGCCATCAGAGCATTGGTGACGATCCCTCTGCTTTTCAAGGACTGTAACAACAATAGATCCTGTGAATTTTCATCTCCTTTGCTCAAAATCAACTTATTTTGGTTTTGTGCAGCGCTGATAACTCCAATGATCTGATTTAAAGTAAATATAATTTTTCAATTTATATCTTAAATTTTTGATTTCGTCAATTTAGATTTCAAAGTGTAAGCATACATTGTTATTATAATTAGTAGTCTTTAAGGGTAGTTTAGTCTTTTGATTCATTTGTTTACCGTAATTATATAAACATTTTTATATGTATTTTCTAAAGACATTGAATACAACTCATTTTTTTTCATGGTATTAGAGCCTCCATTCTCATGGTATTTTGTCTACTTTGATTCGTTCTTGCTCTCGTTGTTTGAGTTTGCGTTTCTTTAACTGGATTGCATTTTTTTGTTGGATTCTGTTGATTTTGTTATTTGGGGATTATTTTCTTTTGTTTCCTCCTCATGTCTAGTCATAAGGATGATTCTTTTCAGTTGATTAGTGTTCTATTGAATGGTAAAAATTACTTGTATTGGAGTTATGCTATGAAAAATTTTTTGCGTGAAAAATCTATGTGGGATTATGTCACAGTTGCGCGTATTAAGCCAAAACAGAGAGCAACACCACTAACTATGAGATCTTACTCAATGTTTGGGAGTCTGACAATTCGAAAATTATTACATGGATTAATAACTCTGTTACACACTCCATTGGTGTTCAGTTGACAAAGTATGATTCTACTCAAGAAGTATGAGATCATTTGGCCATGTTATACACACAGTTTAACTTTGCCAAATAATATCAATTGGAGACAGACATTCAGACTTTTCAACAAAAAGATACAAGTATTCAATATTTTTATTCTACCATGTCAGCATTATGGCATCAGCTGACATTAACAGAATCATCAGATTTGCTCACATTCCCAACTTATTTCACTCAGAGAGAATCACAGTGACTGGTACAGTTCCTGATGGCCCTTCGTCATAATTTCGTGGGACAACCTTCCATCGCACTTATCTCCCTTTTATTGATTTGGTGGTCAATGAACTGTTAGCTGAGGAGATTCATCCTAAGTCTCATGCCGATTAGGGGACTATCCCACCTCTTGATCCATTTGTCTTTGCAGTTTCATAATGACCTACAACTAGCAACCAAAATAGGTCGGCGTCTATAGTCTCTCATGACGAGTGTGCTTTCTGTAAATAGAATGGTCATTGGAAGACTCAGTGTCCATTATTGTTGAATAAAATTAAATCACAGCAATAACAACAACCACTACAATCACTATTTTCTGTAAACAGAAGGGTCATTGGTAGACTAAGTGTCCATTATTGTTAAATAAAAATAAATCACAGCAACAACAACAACTACTACAATCGTTATATCATCTGTCGTTGCCAACGCAGTAGCAACCTTCGTTTTCATCATAGTCTACTCCATGAATATATCGACCACCTCTATCTAATAATGCAGTGGCTGCCTCGTCTTTAAATTCATCCATGTTTAAACAGTTCCAACAATTCCTTGCCTCATAACCCTATGTTATATCAATCGCCTCTCATAAAAGTTTGTCCTCGTCTGATTCCTCAGGTATACCCTCTTCGTTATGGGTTTTAAATTTAGGTGTCTCGTAATAGTTTACGAAGGATATGAACCTCAACAATCCAATCTTCATTCATTTTAGGAAATATTTTGGCAACTTTTTTCATCGGCATGATTGAACAATTGTTTTATTTGAAACACTATTAAGAAAAAAAATTATGAAACACACAGTTCTATCAATGTACCAAACCACATAGTTGTCAAAGTTTGAAATACAATGTCTTGTTTAACATTACAAATTAAAAAATTATACAGAATACCCTGCAACGACAATTAACAATTCAAATGCAAAAGAAGTTGACACAATAATTAAAATTGACGTATAACCAAATCAAAACCACAATCAGTACAATGAAGATCATTATTAATCTTTCCAAACACCTGCCCCGGTGTGTATCCTCTACTTTGGTTTGCATTTTGCATACAAGAATCGACGTCAAAGCTTGCTGGCTATTCGCAAAAGGTTCGTGATCTGTAGAAGACGATTTACTGAGAGAAAAATTAATTGAGAAGAGCTAAATCGAACCCCAATGGGCGAATTTATCGATTCTTTAGGGAAATCCCTCAACTTCGAGTGTTGGTGGTCTCGTGAAGATGATTTTGCCAAACTAAAAAAGCGGATAGGAGGGCTGCATATGTGTGTGTAGGAGTTGTTCTTCCCCGATATGCGGTTAGTTTTTAGGGTACAAATTTGGAATATCCATTTTACAATTTTCCAAAAATATCAATAAATTTGCAAAACATCTAATGTTTTTATATTTAAATTTGTATGCTTGGATTAGTGTTTTCACCAGACTGTTTGAAATTTGTAAAAAAATATGAATTAAAAAAGAATCATCTTAATTGTTTTGTTCACCGTGGAACATAAGAGGAATCTATTTTTGGATCCTTTTTAGAATGTGAAAATGAGTTGAATCAGGAGATTGTTTGAAATTGTATGCTAAAAACTAGGTTGAAATTTTTTTTAATTATTAAAATATTTTATAAAATCAGGTAAATATATATATATGGCTCCGGACCACGGTTCCGAATTACTAGAAACCGTGGGCTCAATTCCGGTTTCGATTCTGATCAAACCCAGACCAGACCGGACGGTGCCACCCCCGAATTTTAGTGCCATTTCATAATTACCCAAATTAATTTACAATATCTCTTCGAGTTCCAGAATGACCAGCGGCCAAATCTGGGGCAAAGCAGAAAAACCCTAGTTGGTTCAATTTCAGTCTAGCTGCTTCTTTGAAGTGGTAGCGGTTAGTCATCTATTCAGAGAAGAGAGAGAACTTACCAGTTCGTTTTTTGAAAATTCTGCATTTCGGGTTTCTTAGCTGATTTTTCTTTGCTCTCAATTTAATTATTTATCCCCAAACGACCTGAATTTTCTGAGGTGGAGCTACTGGGATGCATTTTCAGAAAACTTTATTTTCAGGAAGGTGAAAGTGATATCTGTGTTTGATTGAAATTTTCGCTGCAAACTGAAAGCATGGCAGATGTTCCCTCTTTGTTCTTATTGTGCGTCAAGACGACAGCAATCGAACTCCTCCGGGGTAGTGAACTTTCGAATTTGCCAATGGTTTGGAAGTAAATTGAGTTAAATGTGAATTTCTTCTGATCTTATGTTTAGATTCACCTTCTCTTAGGAGATGAAGTTCCGGATGATGTATACGATCTTCCTTCGGACTTATTTGACGCCTTAGTCTCGCAGTTGCGACCACTGGCCTTGCTTACCTTGCAAATGCATCAGTAAGTCAAAATCAGTTTAAAATTGTGATCTGGTGTGCGTATTTTTGATAATTTGAGGGAAAATTTATTTGAGCTACAGTATCGTTGACAACAGGCTGATATCATGCCCATTTGCTCGTTATTTTGGTGCTTTAAAGTGTACATATTAATCACCATAATTTTGTGGTTGATATCTCGCCTATAGCACAGTATTACCATATCTTACCTGCACACTCTTGTAGAATTTTTTAGGCATGCTTTGTCAAAAGTGAGAGCCTTTGTTTAGGTAATTTGAAGTTTTGAATCATAATGCTTTATTTTAGCTTTTTTTCATATAAGAAACGATTTATATTGAAAGGAGAAAGATACAAGAGAGGAAAAGAAAATTATATTTCTTTAGAAAAAAATCAAACACTTAATTAATGCAATCTCTCTTCAATTAGAGAGAACTAAATTAAAAGAATAAATCATAAAAAACGAAAAATAATAAGCTCACTTAGTCACAATAAAACTAATATTGTCGCAAAAATTATTGACTCTTTATCGTTGAAGATAACAATATTGAGAAGAAACCAAATAGTTTAAAGTATTGTCAAAACACTTAATATTAAAATTAGTTTCCGCTTCTTAGATCTTTATTCCTCACTAAAAATCTCAACAAGGAAGCCATAAATGTCGGAATGCACTCTCACGTTTTGATTGAAGAGAGAGAGAGAGAGTTTACTGTACATAGATGCCATTAATAAGCTCACTATTAATCATAATGTTAATGTTGCTTTTTTCATGCTCTTCAAATGAAGGATAACAATGCAGCAAAAGAGACAAAAAGAAGTTTTTTTTTTTCTGAATTTGATAACAAATATACTAGTTGTCATATATAAAAATTCAAGCGAACACTTGGATTTTAAATCAGACTGCTTTTTTCTAACTAAAGTAAGGAAAAAAAAAAGAAAAATTCCTAGAAGAATCAGAAGTGAGCTGAGAGAAAAAATACTTGGAGGAAAACTTTGCTGCAGAATCATAAAACTATCTTCTTGTGTCAGATATATCCTTTTTTGGAGAGAAAGAAAAGATAGTCGCCTGAAGATTGGAAAGCTTGCCTATCTCAAAAACATTTCTCTCTCCTTGAAAGGAGAGATGCCAAGGATAATGTTTCATTTTTATTCCTAGTGTATTACCAGATGAATTTCTGCCATAAACAGCTTACTCTGCTAGTAATCATTGAGGCACTGTTATTCATTGTTTCATTTTTGCCTCATAAAGTTGAGGTGTATCAAGTCTTTTGAAAATTCTTCCCCATCCCCATTTTATGGATCTACCCCTCCTTGAACGTTGACAAGAGTTTTGGGTTCAATTCTACTCTCCCATGAAATGTTTTTAATAACTTCATAGCTTTAGCAAATCCTTTTGACTTTCATTTTCTTCTACCATGACAGGTGAATGCGAAGTGCTTAGATATTCTTTCACGTTTGATTCTCTGCATTTTTGGATTGTAATAATCATAATTTGAACAGGCCTGCTACACGTGAAGATCACTATGATGAATATTGCAGTGAGGTTCCTTCAAGAAGGAGAAAGCTCCAAAGGTTTATGAAATTAGCATGACACATCTTAGCTTTGTCATATCATTCTGATAGATGATCTTTTACAACAAACAGAATGAATATTTACAAGAACCCTGATAAAAAGGAAAAAAAAATGTTTATTGTAGGTTTTGGAATTTCGACAGTGCGTGGCGGAAACTATTTCATTTTCGTTGGCCAGAATTATATGCTCCGATAGAGACAGTTAGTTGGCTTCAGTTGTACTGGGAAACTCATTTGCAGAAGTGTGACTACCTTCCGAATCAAATACTTACGATTAAACCTGCATTAATTGAACTTTAAACTTATGATTTAATGCTCTTGTAATGTTGGCTGCAAGAACAGGTGCCTAGATGAAGCCACAGCCGTAGCAAAGCTACCAACTTTTTCAGGCTGTATTGGCGAGGTTGAGATCCCAGGTAACATGCCATTAATTCTACAATCTTTGGAATATTTCCCCTATATGTAAATTTATTTGTAAGCGAATCCGGTGAAGTCCTCTGTATTTGCAATGTTGTTCTGTTGGTCAATATATCAACTTTATTTTTCTTGGTCAGCTTCAGATTCCTATACACTGAATACTGCTGACGTGGATCAGTTGATACACATTGGAATGCAGTTAGAAAGCCCTTCTTTAAGCTATGCATGCTTAATGTCCCTAGTTTGTGTTATCTACAATGAAAAGTTATGGTCTTTTCAAATTTTGGTACTCATAAGAAGTCACTTCAATTGCAAGTGCAGACTGTAGAACAAAGAAAACAATGGGGGAATGCCAATGTGACAATTACGGCCATTTGTTTTTCACCTTTTTTTTTATAGATGATCTCCATAGGATGTGGCATGGTGACATTTCCTGGTCAAATTATTAAAAATTATATTTGACATGTTATTTTTCTCTATGCAGACTCAATATTGAAGTTTGTTGGCTATGAGCGAGATATGAATTTCTCTAATCAATGTTATGAAAAATTATCTTATCACTGTCAGCAATTTGGACACCATGCTAAGTAAGTGATATGTGTGATTAAATGTATTTTAACTTCTGAAATCAAATGGTTCTTTCTCTGGGTGGATCATGTGTGGCAACTGGCAAGCACGTGTTTCAATTGCCTTCATTACATTATATCATTACTTCTTCCTCTGTATGTCATTACGTTCGCCTAATCTTTAAGGCTCTACTGCATTGAGTGCCTCCAGAAAAATCATTGTTGTGCTTTTTATGTTGTTTATGTCAAAGCCTTGCTGTTACTTCAGTTGCTGGTATATTCACTTTCAATCCTTTGTGTAAATGTTAGTCTATTTGTTTTTGTTGTTTCTTTATTACAGGTCCTTGAGGCTTCCAGGCGTACTATGTGTTGAAGAAATACATGTAAGTTATATAATTCTAAAGAACGAAGAGTAGAATTTACTATGATTTATTTGGTCTGTTGAATTTACTATGGTATTGTGTATATGGATGCTATGTATAGATTGATTCTTATTATTCTTATTTTCTACAACTCACTACCCATTCAACAGAGGATAAATCCACACCTAACTATTGGCTTCTCCATCAACGTTTAGGACACTAAGTTTCATCAGATACAAAAATTATCCTTCCATATGGACCAAATTTGTGTGTAGCAAATGTGATACGAATTTTATAAACTAAAATGATTGAGTTTCATATTCATTATCTAATATTCCAATTATGCACCTTTGTTGCTTGTACATTGGTACACAAAATTATATGAAAAAGGCAAGACAAAGTAAATTCGCCCTCTCACATGCTCAATTGATTGATGTAAACTAAGGAATTACTTATTCTAGTGTTTGTTTGATTTGCCTATTGCCTTACACCCTTTATCAAGGATTTTACCAGTGTTTTCACGAAGCTATGATTGGTCCCAAATGGAGAGATGCTGTAGACGAATAAATGAGTGCACTAAAGAAAAATAAATATGGGAGATGATTGACATGGTGCTGGGACAAGCGAGTAGTACAATGTGAATAAGTGTGTTTGACAAGAAACAGATGTAGTCTCTTTGTCCAGTGCTGAAGCAAAATGTAGATCTATGAATCGAGGGATATGCGAATGGATTAAGAAACAATTGGTTGAAATATTACAAAGAGAAACAAAAATATAAAGGGAAATAGAGAAACTTAGAACACAAAATAGGTATTTTATTTTGTAAATGCCTACCTGAAAAACTAACTATTTTGATTATGTATGTGATATCATTGTTATATGAGATACAGTGAGGAGATCAGTAACTTCAAGAAAACTTATTTACAGAATTTTAAATTAAATACTCGGGATCATAGAAGTAGCAAGAACTAAAGAATGAATTTATTTTTTTCAACAGAAGCACCCTCTTGACTTACTAAAAGAAATTGGCATGCTTGGATGCAAAGCAATCACAACTCCAATGGAGACTGGTAGCAATTCCTATAGGACAACCAACTAATAAAGAGAAATATCAACTACTTAAATCTCATGTGGAAATTATGAGGAGAATTCTTAGTTACCTAAAGAAGCACAAGAAATGGAAATAAAATTTCAAAGAGAATCAAATGATTGACATTGAAATATATATGAATTTTGATTGGGGAGATTTGTGAAGTAGATAGAAAATCTGTGGTAGGGCCAAACAAGATGCAGTCTCTAGGTTCAGAACCGAAGCAAAATGTAGAGCTGACTTGATGGATGTAAGGAGGGATTAAGAAACAATTGCAAACCTCTTTACCAAAGGGACACCAAATCTCGTGACCCCTTTATTTATAGAAGGATCATCTCAACAGTAATATCATTTTTTTTAATAAATCTTCTTAGTCAACTGCTGTCAGTATAACACTTCAGAGTAAGTCATATAATATGTGCAAATAGCTTAATATTTATTTGCATTCGTTTGCAGCAATTATTGAGAGAGAGCAATTTGCAAAGTTTGAGGCTAACGTGGGTTAGATTTGAGGAGCAAGTAAGCATTGTTCTTTACCTATCTTTTATTAATGTCACAAGTTAGATGCATTATTTTACTATGAAAGATGACTTGACATTTACGTGCAATAGGAAACAAACAAAAGAAAGCATGGTGAGCAGCTAGATACTTTTACTCTTGCTATATGGTCCAAAGTGTTTTCTTGAAATTCTTTAGCTAATTGGTTTGTTTTTTGAAAAAAAAAATGAAAAAAGTTTATGAACCACACAAACCCATAATAATGAGACAAAATTTGAATGAAATGGTTCCTTCTTGTACTTAGTTCTCTCTACTAGCAGACATAATTTGTCCCTACCATCTGTCTTCCTGCTCTTTCTGGGAGGAAGACAACTTGCTCATCTTGCTAATAGTTCATTCTATTGATCTTTTGACTGCTTCACATTTTTTAATGTAGCGAAACTTGTCAGCTTACATTTCCAATTAGGAAATCAGAGAAAGAAATTCCTCCAAGAAGGTGGTTACAAAACGAAAATAATTTGTCCAAGGCAGAATCAAAATACTCAGGAAATATCTATCACAGTCCAGTAGGAAAGAACCAACTAAAAGAGAGTTATCCTAAAATATTTAGAAGTATAGCTTATTTTTCTGAAAAGAAATATAATTTTGTAGCTTATTTTTCTGGAAAGAAATATAATTTTATCCCTTAAGGATGTACGATCACTTGTTTTTTTATAAAAAATCCTAGCTTTAGGCACAAACCATCACACTTTAACTGCAGCAGCAATTTGATTCCTCTACAAGATCCTCAATGTCTTATTTGAATCTTAGCTTTGTTCAATTCAGCTTTAAAAGAGTATATTTCATGTGAAGTTGAAAGGTAGATCAAACTTCTTAGGAACTCAAGTCCATATTCCTCTCCTATATTCGCACTGTAGAAGGATATGTTCGTTGCTATTCCTAAACAAAGCAAAAGGAGGGAGATCCTCAGTGTCTTATTTGAATCTTTAGCTTTGATCAACTCAGCTTTAAAAGAGTATATTTCATGTGAAGTTGAAAGGTAGATCAAACTTCTTAGGAACTCAAGTCCATATTCCTCTCCTATATTCGCACTGTAGAAGGATATGTTCGTTGCTATTCCTAAACAAAGCAAAAGGAGGGAGAGAGTTATGCAGAACTTAAAATTAATCTAGCGTGTAATTTGGTCCTTGAAGATGCAAAATATTTTCTGGAATGGAGTGGTTGTCAAGGAAGTAAGGAGTCCGGGGTTCATAGATTTGCTTAAAGAATGAATAAATTGGTGATCGAGTGTCTTAATGGAAATGAATAATACCGCTAAGTTTTTTAGTAGTGCATTTGATTTGATATTATATCATCTAAATAAAAATGGGGGTTGCTATTTGCGGGTAAATCTAAGTGTATGCAGCCTATAATTTTACAGGTTGAAGGGTTGTGCAAACTTTTGGGCGAGAATATTGAAACATTAACGTCTATTGAATTTATTCACTGCAAACTTTCTTCAAAATCAATTAATGCGATTTGTTCGGCTTTAGAAAGGAAGAGTGACCAAACACATGGTGTAAAACACCTCGCAATCACTGCCTCCTACTTTGATGAAACAAATCCAGATTCTCTTCCAGTTGGATTGGCACATTTTCTGTCATCCGGGAGGTATTCCTTTTATATTATAAATCATGATAATAGTAAATATAAGTACAACTATGGCACTACTGCGGTGGCAATATAGTTGAGTGAAAATATGCCCACCCTTTCAGACTTGCTTTGTACAATAATGGGATATGAAGATATAGCAGTAGCAAAAACATTATATGTTTATAATCTCAATTAGACTCTATCGTGTTTGCATTACTCTTAAAATACTTCTGAAAATATATGAATTTATAGGAAAATCAATTTTCTGCCATATGCACTAATTTTTTATTATTTTTCAGATTTTTAAGTTCGCTCAAACTCTCTGAGAACAATCTGGGTGGAAATTTTGGAAAAAAAATTTTCCGCTTCATTCTTGATTCTTCATCTAGTCTTTCTACCCTTGATCTTTCAGAAAACTATGTAAGAAGTTTCTGTTTTGTTTTAAAAAATTCCTCCTAACATAAGACAGGGTAACACTTTGTAAATGAACTCACAGATCTCTGGATGGCTTTCAGATTTTAATCGGAGATCGTTGCAAGGCATTCCACCCTTTTCTAATGTTGGAAATGGCCTTCAATCATTACGTGTGCTCAATATAAGGTCTGACTTGGAGTTTCTTTCTCGCGCTGCAAATATTTATTCTGTATCATCAACCCGCTGTATTTTTTATTCTTTCAAAGGTCCACAATAAGTTCACCACAGTTGTTTGCACGTGTTTATAAGAAAGTGGCAGCTCTTGTTTTTAGGCTGCTCTTAAAAGCCAATATAGAAAATTTCTAGGGACTTGCTTTATCTCACTGTGTCATTCATAGAGAGATTTTTGCTTATTTTAGGGGTAATAATCTACAGAAAGACGATGCAGATAATCTTAGATATGCGTTGGTTCGTACTCCTCTCTTGGAAGTCCTGGATCTGGGCGATAATCCGATTGAGGATGATGGAATCAGGTCAGTGAAATTCATGCTTCTGACATAAGTTACGTAGCACAATAAGTGGGATATCTGACGACTTTTTCTTTACATTTATAGGAATTTGATTCCCTATTTTGTTGAAGCTTCTGAAAGAACTTCCTTTATTACGGACTTGAATTTGGAAAACTGTGACCTCTCCAGCGATGGAGTGGTAGAACTTATAAATGCATATTTAACTTCAAAGAGGCAATTGAGATTCCTGTCTGTAGCAGATAATAGCCTTGGCAGGTGGTCCTTTTTTTCTTATGGCTGACCATGGCTTGAAAGTTGCACTTTTTTTCCTCCTTTCCTTGACTGGAATGATTGGATTTGAAATTACTGTCCCCAGCGAAGTTGCAGCAGCTTTGGGAAAATTTTTGGAGACATCAATACAGGTACTCAATATTAGTGGTATCGGTTTGGGTTCATCTGGCTTTCAAGAGCTACAAAGGATTATGGGGAAATCAAAAATAACAGAAATTGATATAAGGTTTGAAGATATATATATATTTTAATGTTTCTTAGGAATTCTTCAATTGATTAACGCATCCTAGTGACATTATTAACATAAACAAGGATTTATATATAGCAAAAATCGCGGAGGAAATGGAACTGCAAAATTTTTGTCAAAGCTTCTCATAGATGCTTCAGAAGTTGTTGCAGTCAATGCATCATATAATCTTATGCCTGCAGAATTCTTGAACGTCATATATAATGCTCTCAAAGTTACAAAAGGTATTTTTTATTGATATTAAGTGATTTTCAAATATCTGCGAGTGCAAAACTTATTTGTAAATGTTTAACTTCCCACCTTGTACCTTCTATTTTATGAAATATCTATCATCATTTCTGTTTTAATCTTACAGTAGTCATCAAAATGTGCAGTTTTCAGATTAAACAAATTAAATATTTAATTTCTGCACCTCCAAGAACTTGTTTAAACATATTTTCAGCAGATTTATTTTGCAAAAAATAATCATTCTGTTCGATCTGCTTTGTGCTTTAAAGTTTCTTGAGCTACTGCTCCTATAGTAACTTGGCTGACGCATGTGTATCTGATACAAAAGCTGGATTGTACATTCTGATCTGAATATAAGAAATTTACATCAAATTCACATCAAATTCTGATCCGTTTAACTTCCCACCTTGTACCTTTTATTTTATGAAATATCTATCATCATTTCTGTTCTAATCTTACAGTGGTCATCGAAATGTGCAGTTTTCAGATTAAGCAAATTAAATATTTAATTTCTGCAGCTCAAAGAACTTGTTTAAACATATTTTCAACTGTTTTATTTCGCTAAAAATAATTCTCCTGTTTGATCTGCTTTGTGCTTTAAAGTTTCTCGAGCTAGTGCTCCTACAATAACTCGGCTGACGCATGTGTATCTGATACACTAGCTGGATTGCACATTCTGACCTGAATATAGGAAATTTACATCAAATTCATAGGAAAAAGAAATCTATTTGAAAGGCCCAATATATATGCTAAAGCTCGAAATTGTCATGGTCCAGAAGAATTATACACAATATGCAAGACTTATTTTGATGGTGAACCTTTATATTTGATTCTATCGAGGCAGAATACATCATTTAGAAATTGAAATGTTTTACTCTGCAGGTAACCTTAAGCTGTTGGACTTGAGGGGAAATTATCAATCGGCTGATACTTCCCTCTTTGATGAATTCGCAAGTAGTGGCATGAAGGTTTTGATTCATTCATCCATGCCGGCTGTAGATGCATCTTATGATGATGATCCTTAGATGGGAAAGTCCTACCATATGTTACGTTAGTTGTAATGGGTAGCTGACTTATTGAAAATGCTAAAATTAGTTGGTCAAAAAAGAAGTCAAGGCATTTTGTATACTTTTTCTGTATATGTATATAATCATTTAGTACTCAACCTTCTCTGAAGAGTAGATGATAATAATGCACTGGAACAGCCAACACTGACAATTTTAATTCATTTGTAAATAGATCTATGTTGAGTCATGGAAACTAAGTAGTATGGATGCCAAAGACAGCTCACCTCCCAAAAGCTGTACTGCATAAAGAATTTCTTAAAAAGTAGATGCTTTAGTTTTGTTTCCTGTATAATTTACTTTCGTTATTAATAGTGATGTTTACAAGTTGAACGAGTATCATTTATTTTTTAGAATTCTTAATATTTCGCAGCATGTGTTTGGTTGTAGTGCAAGTTTTGAGTTAAAGTTCATTTTTGATAGATTTTGGCTCTTGAGTTAAGATTATTGAGCATGTCAAATCTAATAGTTCCAAGTTTCAAATTACTGGTTTCTAGGATCATGTTAGAACTCTTTGTATTTTTCCAATTAATTAGTTTTCCAGGAATGTAAAGCATGCCCCAAAACAGGAGGAGCATTGAAGAAAGAAAAGCATACCAAAGTTGGTACGTTTAGCGGAACGAGGTATGTAGTTGATCAAAATAAAAGAGTTGGCTTCATGTTTCAGTATTTGATATTGTCATAGGTCATGCAAAACTGATACTTCTGATGTGTCCGGAAGTTTAAGTATTAGATAGACCAAAAGAGGGTTATGAAGAGCGTCATCTAATTCAATAAAAATCTTGGCCAATTTTTGGTAATTTCATGCCGAAAAATGTGATATTGGAAGGGAAAAAGGCCTAGTGGACTTACAAGATGAAATGCATGACAAAGTAAAAGCTATATTTGTGAATGATTTTGTGTACAATTGTTGATATGGATAAACTTTTCCAGAACTTAATTTTTCACTTTCTTCAAAGTGTTATTGTGGTCTCAAAATATTGCTTTTTGTACTTACAAACTGCTAAACAGTAGTAAACTATTGTAGAATGTTTCAAGTCTTGAAAAGTTAAGCTTCGAGCCTGTATTAAGGTCTTAATGAAGCCCCCTTACCATCACTAATTTTAAGCTTACCAAAATAGGGTGGTAATGGCTTTTCTGCTACACTTCTTCGATTTGAGTTTTATTCTGTGATGAAGTTGAGATTGTGATTAAGACAGTTTAGCAGTTTCTGAAAAGAGAGAAAGATAAAGACGTCTGAGCAACTAAAGTCACGGAATCTTATGCAATTTCTATAGCTTGTTCATCAAGAGTGCCAAAGTATATCATTATCAGGTTTTTGTTTGGTCTATTATGTTGTGATATTAGGAAATTATCTTTCATTTTATTGGTAAATAAAATAAAATTTTATATCATTTTATTGCTTTTTTTTTTATTATATTTGAAATAATGAACATAAATCAGCAATGATTAATTTATTGCCCAGATGATGAAAGTGGGATTAAATGGGTGAATTGAGATATGTCCAAAGAGAGAGTTGCTGGGTTGGATTTTTCTCGTCTTCTGATGTTTTCTATCATCCATCCTCGTTTAATTCTCACTGTGTTTTAACTTTTCTGTTACATGATTCCAACTGTTCAGTCATTAATCAAGAGTTGTTTTCTGCTGGTGTAAATTGCAATTTACTTCCAGAAATTTAACACAAAAAACTAAAATTAAAATTATTTATAAGTAGAAAATTTTAAATTCCCGTTTTAATTTTATGCTAATTTTATCAACTTAGACGTAATAATTGAGATAAATTATAAACAGTTAAAATAAAATATTAATTGTTATTATTATGTCATGATTAAATTATAACAGTAATATTATTTTTATCTTCTTAAAATACTAACATTTTCAGAAGGTATAATAAAAAAATTAATGTATCATTGTTCAAATTATAACGTATTATTAAAGGATAAACCATATTGTACTCTAAATTAAAGTACTTAAAAAATATGATAAATTATAATTTAGACAATTACGTCTAAGGTAATAAACGTCGAACACCTTTAACTATCACACTAAACCCTAACTCATCGACGGTTGTCCTCAATGCCCTCCAGTAGAACAGAAAAAACACAGCGGAAACAATTTGTGGGGGAGAGAGGGGATGAGATCACGGGAGGATAAATACGACATAGACTAAATTAAAATACGTCACATGCTAAACACGGCCAAAAATTAACGGAATAAGTAACATTAAGGTTTAAGTCGCTATAGACGGGAAGAAGTTAGATTTGTTTAAAAAATGTATTGAAGTCCAGATTAGTACTGATGTGGTTTAAATTGCTCTTTTTTTTTTTTAATTATTGGAGGGTATTTTGGGAATAAAAAAGTTAGTGTGCTTTGCACATGTTTGATTTAACAAAACAATTAACAATAGCCGAGGTTTAATTTGTTTGAAAAAAACAATACGAGGTATACCTGCTTAGGTAATGGAATTGACCAAAGTGACCATGAACAATGGGTCACAGTCCGATGGAATTGACCAAAGTAACCACGAACAATTAGTCACAGTATGGTAAGCAAGTATTCAAACCGTCGACGAATAAAAACCCATGAAAACCTGCTCAGTGACGAGGATTCTTCTCCTTCACTCTTAGCCAAAAACCTCTCTCTCTCTCTGCCCCTAGTGCCTACTTTCTCTCTGTAGTTCCTACACTTTCTTACTCTCTCTCTCTCTTTCTTTGTTACTTGATACCCGGTAAATTTGAATCAGTCGATTTGGTAGGAGTCTTCTGCTACTCTATATCTCTTCCCCTCTCAAATGCAGTGTTCTTCCTCATTCTCTTAACACTCTCGTAGTATCACAGAACAAACTTCGTTGCTGAAAACCCATTTCCGGTTTTTGCTATCCAAGTTCCCTCTATTTCTTCTTACCCTGAATTTGGTTGCATTCAGTGTAGTGGGTTCAGATCTGGGACTTGTTGCATCCGATCCGAGCCTGCAGCATTCCGGTATGGAGGAAGCAATGGAACTGGCAAGGGCCAAGGACGCTAAGGAGCGGATGGCTGGCGTGGAGCGACTATACGAAATTCTTGAAGCTTCTAGAAAGAGCCTGACTGCGGCGGAGACTACTGCGTTGGTCGATTGTTGCTTGAATCTTCTCAAGGATAGTAATTTCAAGGTTTCTCAGGGTGCTCTTCAGGCTTTGGCATCCGCCGCCGTGCTTTCCGGCGAGCTTCTCAAGCTACATTTCAATGTCCTTGTGCCTGCGGTTGTGGAGCGCTTCGGCGATTCAAAACAGCCTGTGAGAGACGCTGCTCGGAGGCTCTTGCTCACTCTCATGGAGGTATTGGATAATTGTTGTTAGTTCTTTCCGTTCATTTTGAGATAGTTTTCTTTCTTCGATCGTCAAGTACAATATTGATTGCTTTATTTATTTTTCACGATCTTAATTAATTCATGTTGTAACTGATGATATCATTTGGAATTGTTCTTGGGTTTTTAATACTTCATATTTTGTCAGGTATTGTCATTCTTGTAATTTGTAATATGGCGCGAGAGAGAAACATTTGTGATGTCGCATAGATGTCTACTTGTGGGATTCAGTTTTTCTTCTCGCTGTTCACCTCCTTCGTAAATATTATTTATTTGATATATGTACTTTTTTCCCAATAAAAAAATTTGTAAAAGAAGAAGACTTCATTGGGCATGCGGCATTGTTGAATTCCTAGTTCCTTAGGATCTTTATATTAGTTTATAGGAGTGATCTCATCTGTGATAGGTGCGAATTGGAATATTTCTCAGATCTACCTTTTAGAAAATAAAAATTATCTGCCCATATGAAGATTAAGATTGAATTTGATTCTTATTTTACATAATGAACAAACTCTCTGTTTTATAACATCTTTTCTGGAATTGCATAACTCAGATTGACTAAGTGAACTGTCATATCTATTCATTCAATTCAGGTGTCATCACCAACAATCACTGTAGAACGAGCTGGGTCTTACGCCTGGACACACAAAAGCTGGAGAGTTCGAGAAGAATTTGCACGAACTGTTACATCAGCAATTAGTCTTTTTGCATCGTCCGAGCTTACGCTTCAGCGCGCTATACTTCCTAATGTAAGATAATTAACATTCTCATATAAAGAATTGCAAATGGATATGCTCTAATTTCATTTGGATATTCAATAAATTTATTTTGAAACAGTTTTGTGATTCAGATTTTGCAGATGTTGAATGATCCGAATCCCGCTGTTCGGGAAGCAGCTATATTATGTATAGAGGTTAGTGGTATTTGGTGACATAGTTACTTTTGTAATTGACGTCACTTCTCTTCATTGGATTAAATATACTACTCATTATAGGTGAGTGGATCTGAGCTATACAGAAGTATATATATTGGTTTTTAATAAAGATGTGACGAAATTTTCTAATGCATAATTTTTAACGTCATATTTTAGATGCTGTTATAAATAAAATGGAATGTTGACAGAATTAGTAATGTTAACAATTATTTGTTCAGAAGAAGAGTTTCTAATTTTTTTATTGCAGAATTTTGCTACGAATTTGTGGTGAATATTTCATGGAGGAGATTTCAGGGGAAATTTGAGTAGGTGGGGGATTAAAATTGTAGGCCGTTGTCCAATCTAATCATTTAAATTAGTTCTCAACCATAGGTCTGAAATTATTACTTACTATTTTAAATTGAAATGTGTTGTGAATTAATTTCTGTGCATGTTCATAGTGCATTCTGATGTAGGCAGTGGAAATTGAAGAAAGAATATAGAAAAGAAATTGCTTTAGATAAAAGAAAGAGAGGAAGAATGAAGAAAAGAGGGAGAAACTGAGAGAGAATAGAGGATTGAAAATTAGAGTTTCAAAACTTATTCATTCATCATCAATTGTCCTACAAAGTTACAATAATAAGACTTAAATAAAAGAAATTAGGGTTAACTCTAGAATACGCAAAATAACTTTAATTAAAATAATAAATAAAAGAGTAAAATATCAGCGATGTCCTCGTCAACTTTCCCGGGGTACCCAATCAAGTTGACGGAACCCAAAGCAGCAAGCTGTTCAATCATCCAACCATAAGCTAAGTGGCTGAGCAACCTTCTTCCGACGTCCATACATTTGTGTAACCGGAGGTCTGGACCGAGAGTCTTTCCGTGTAGGTTGGGAATTTGGCAAAGAAAGATCCTGATGACTCCGAAAGAACTCTAAAAGATCTGGATCCAAATGCTGAAGTGTCTCTCAGAAAATCTACGTGCAATCGCTATCTGGGCGATCCACCCAACGAATCAAGAAGCATTGAACCTCACCTTCATTAGTAAATACAACTTGTTCATCTAAAATAACATTAATTTTATCTTTATGTGTTATGACAGGGGATGTGGAGGAAGCAGAATGAACAAATGTAGGGTCAAAATCGATAGATGAAGGTAAAAATGAGTCAGCAGACGGATTAAAGTAGTCTTTATAAGCAATCAAGTCATTCACATTAATAGTAGAATGATAACCAAAATGAGGTGGAAGATCAACAATATAAGCATTTGAACCAATTCGCTTTATAATTTTAAAAGGACCAACACTACGAGCTTGCAATTTAGAACCAGATTCGGATGTTCGCCGTTCAAGACGAATTCGAACCATAACATAATCTCCAATATTAAATTCAACCTGTCGTTTGTGTAGATCCGCTTATAATTTATATGATGTATTACTAGCCTCTATTTATTTATTGATCTCTATGTGTAAGTCATGAAGATGTTGTGCAAAATTTTCAGTTGACATAGACACATTAGCATGCGGTGACATAAGGAGGAGGTCTAGGAGTTTCTTAGGTTTGAAACCATGAACAACTTCAAGAGGATTCATACCTATAGTCCGGTTCACTGAGCTATTGCATGCAATTTGGGCGGTGAAGAGAATCAAATTCCAATTCCTATGATTGTCTTTGACCAAACAGCGTAACAAATTTTCAAGACTTCGATTAAGAATTTCAGTTTGACCATCAGTTTGGGAATGGTAAGCCGTAGAAAATTTTAGTGTGGTGTATACCATGTGCCAGAGGGTTCGTCAAAAATGACTAATAAAACGCACATCTCTATCTGAAACAATAATTTTAGGGAGGCTATAAAGTTTGACGATCTCATTAAAATACAATCGGGTTACCTTAGATGCATCGGACATTTTACTACAAGGAATGAAGTGAACCATTTTTGAAAAACGATCTACGACGACCAAAATAGAATCATGTTTTTTAAGGGTGAGTGGCAGTCCAAGCACAAAATCCATATTAACATCCTCCTAGGGACGACTGGGGACAGGAAGAGGTGTGTAAAGCCCAGTGTTTTGTCGTTTTTGCTTAGCCACTTGGCAAACTCGGCAAGTGCTTACTATTTTGCCCACGTGTTTCTTTAAATCGGGCCAATAGAATTGTCGTTCCACTTCTTTTATCGTTTTGTCACGTCCAAAATGACCAGCTAATCCTCCTGTATAAATTTCCCAAACGAGGAACTCTCTAACTAAAGTTTGAGGAATGCACAATTTGTTAGTGTTAAAAAGATAACCATCTTCAATATGGAAATCACTACTAACGTCGCCTTGTCCATTTTTCAAAGCATGGACAATATCTTTAAAATTAGGGCAAAACTTATAAATACTCTTTGAATATTTTGAAATCGATAATTTTAGCACTCATGACATTTAGAAGAGATATGTACCGACTTAATGCATCAGTTGTTTGATTATCTACACCTTTCTGTGTTTCAAGACGAACGAGTATGCTTGCAAATAATCAATCCAACGATCATGTCGAGAGTTCAACCGCTTTTGAGAGTTGAGATATCGTAAGGCCTCGTTGTCCGAGTAAAGCACAAATTCCCGAGACAACAAATAATGACGCCAATAGCGTAAAGCTTGCACTACTGCATACAATTCTTTATCATATGTGGAATATCGTTGTTTGACATCATTTAACTTTTCACTAAAATAAGCGATTGAGTGTCTTTCCTGGCAGAGAGCGCCACCAATCCCCACTCCCAATGTATCGTATTCAACCTCAAAAACTTTAGAGAAGTCAGAGAGACACATTATTGGGGCTTCTGACATTCGGGTTTTAATAATTTTAAAGGCCTTTGATGTTGCTACTGTCTAACAAAACTTGCCTTTTTGCATACACTCAGTAACATGAGCCATAATTGTATCGAATCCTTTAATGAAATGGCGGTAAAAAGTAGCTAGTCCGTGAAAACTTCGGATGTCATTTAAGCTTTGAGGTTCAGGCCAATCAACAATTGACTTAACTTTTAAAGGGTCAGGGGATACCCCTGTTGTAGAGACTATGAATCCTAAGAAGGTAACACTCTCAGTGAAAAACACACACTTTTTAATATTGGCATAGAGGCTTGAGGACCGAAGGGTGGAGCAAACTTGTTGGAGATGATTTCGATGTTGATCTAAAGTTTGACTAAAAATGAGGATATCATCGAAATAAATTACTAAAAATTTTCCATAAAAGGTCTAAGAGCATGTGTCATTACTCTCATAAAGGTGCTTGGGGCGTTTGTGAGTCCAAATGACATGACAAGCCACTCATAAAGTCCATCTTTAGTCTTAAATGCAGTTTTCTATTTGTCACCAAGACGAATCCTTATTTGGTGATACCTATTTCTAAGGTCAATTTTTGAGAATATCTTAACATGAACCATTAAGTCCAACAAATCATCAAGTCTAGGAATGTGAAAACGATACTTTACTTTAGTTTTGTTAATGACTCGACTATCGATGCACATTCTCCAAGTGCCATCTTTTTTTGGGGTCAAAAGAGCAGGAACTGCGCAAGGGCTTAAACTCTCACAAATAAATCCTTTATTCAAAATTCATTTACTTGTCGCTGAAGTTCAGCATGCTCAACGGGGTTCATTCTGTAATGAGTTAAGTTTGGAAAGGATGCCCCAGAGGTGAATTCAATTTCGTGTTAAATATCTTGTAATGAGGGTAACTGGTCAGATAGATCTTCAGAAAAGACATCTTTAAATTCATCGATGATTGACTGAGCTTTTGCAGAGATTATAAGTGGAGGATTTGACCCACTCTTTACTACTAACATGAGAAAAACAACTGAATCGTTTTTTAGGGAATGCTCAAACTCTGTAGGAGTAATAACATTTAGTCCTTTGTATTCACTATTTTTTTAGCTTGAGGGGACTCCAATGACTTTGGATTTGGAGGCAATAGATTAAGATGAATTTTTTTTCCCTGAAATACAAAAGAACACAAATTTGTTCGACCATTAATAGTGATATCTGAATCAAATAACAAGGGACGACCGAGGATGACCTGGCTAACATCCATAGGGATAATATCGCACCAGAGTTGTTCTTTATATTTAAGGAACTAAATTGGTACCGAGCAACACCTTTTTACTGAAATGGAAGAAGTGTCGATTCAAGAGACATTATAAGGTCGAGGGTGAGGAACAGATTTCAGCCCAAGACGAGATACTGCAGCTACAGATACTGCATTAATGCAGGTACCACTATTCACAATGATTTTGCTACCTTTGTTAGTGATTTTGATATAGGTGTGAAAAATAGAATGACGACATCAATCTTCAACGTCTTTAGGTTGCGTGAGTGTACATCTTACAACGCTCAGTCAAGGTGACTCGAATGGGGTGGACATAGGAACGAGTTGGATACATCCTAAAAAGTTTTCGTTGTCTAAATACTCAAATTCTTCAAGATTAGATTCATAAATTTATTATTCAGTTGTCTCCTCAACTGCATTTTCACAGTCTTGTATGACTAAATTTCGGCTAGGGCAATTTGAAGAAATATTACCAAAACCCTTACAATTAAAACATTGTAATCACGAAGAGCTTGGTGAATTGTCTACGCTTTTTCCTTTGTTTTCTTTCACCGAAGGGGAATTAGAGGGAGGGGTCTTAGGAGAGACTTAGGAGTAACAGGAATCGGTACCGAAGGAGGTCTATTATCACCTCGCTTGCCATATGGTATTTTCGTGACTAGCTCATAGTCTCAAACTAAAAAATATGCATGATCTAGGATGTTGACACCTCGAAGGATAAGTTCGCGTCTTAAATCATCTTTTGGATCCTGTCGAAACCTACTTAGAGTCATGACCTCATCTTCAACAATTTAACTTCTCATTCGAAACTCATCGAATTGGTTAACATACTCGGTGACTGGTCGATTGCCCTGAGCAAGGGCATTCTATTGGTCCAACAAGTTGCCTTAATAGGATTGGGGTAAGTACTTTTTTTGATGTCTTCTTTTCATTTCTTCCCAACTTCCAACAGGAGGCGCATAACGTCTTTCAAGGAGATTTTCGACACTCTTTCAAAATAGTTGAGCAGTACCAGATAATTTTAAACTGGCAAATTGAACTCTTCGATTTTCTGGCACTCTATACCAAGCAAAAAATGGTCCATATCTTTTACTCATTGAGTAAAGACACGAGGATCTAGACAACCATAAAAAGTAGGGGCATCGAGTTTGATATCCCGAAAAAGTTGTTCATCATGGCGATCAGGAGAATGAGATTCTCGACGATAGCGATCTTCACCGCCCTCTCGACCATAACCTTTATCTCTACGGTCATGTCCCAAGTGTCGTCGAGTACGTTGCCGATGAGTCTATTAGGAAACACTACGGAATTTTCTGTGTCCGAGGGATGATGAATTTGTTGTACAATGTTTATCCTATTCTCTAGGTTTCTAGTTGTCTCGTTTGTAATGGCCAATTCAGTCTGGATGGTAGCTAACTGTTCCCAAAACTATTGTTGGTCGTTAATCAATTGTGATAATTGTTCGGAAATAACATCTAGTTGGGAAGGATCCATGTCTAAAACACTAGGACTTGATGACACTTAACGACCACTATGTAACTGCATGCAATGCTATTTATTTTAACTTATTAAATTAAATTTTAGTTATTAATAATAATAATAATAATTATCTTTTTTATTTTATTTTATTTTATTTAGAGATTTATAAACAAACAGTCCTTATAATGAATAATATAAACTACGACAAAAAATCTAACAAACAAAAGAGTAAAATTTATTTTGACGATTTCATTGATTCTGCCAAAGTAAACACGAAGAATTTGATATTCTAAAATAATAAAACGAAAAAAACTCAAATATTATGCCAAAAAATATAACACTACATAGTTGATTATCAAATTAAACAATTAATTGATGAAGGTGAAATGATCGACAAAACTTATGTTAAGAAACAGTTCAATATGTGAATATGAAATAATCAGTCAGAGATTAAATCAATTGGAAGTTTAAATCAGAAGACATTCGGGTGGGTTAAAAGAATCTAGTTTAATTTGGTGACAGACCACAAAATTGATGCGCAAGTAAGGAGGCTGATATGCATAAGAAACAGAGGTAAAGGTACGTCACAGCACAAGAATAAAATTAAAGCATATTTTAGAATTAAACATAATTGAAAAACTAATAAAAGATAGAAATAGAAACTCCTTGAATTTGTTGAATTTACTTGAAGATAGCTGATGTTTGATGAATGGACATCCAAATTAGCAGAGATTAGGATAATGGTTCTAATCACGCTCAGATAATTCTGTACCAATCATGCTAAAGCTTCCAAACTGTGATTCTGAGGGGCCTTGCGTATAAAAGACTGTAGCAGAACAGGGAACTATTGAGACAGATGGGTAATGTTACAAAAAGCTTATGTAACAACAAGATTCAAAGAACAAACCTCGATGAATAGTGGTATCCCAGCAGAGCAACGAAATCTTCACTGAACATGAACACGAGCAAGGGCGACACAACTTGGGATGGTCAATTGCTTCTTCTTCGATAGTTTGCTCACTAGGGCAGCGAAGAACTCGGCCGAACAGAGATGACTGAGGACGACGGTATTTTGAGGTGCAATGACCAGCCACGAAGCCGCGACAGCCCGAGACGTGATGTGCAACACGAAATAACACGACGGTTTGAATGAAAAAAGAACCTAGGAAACTTGAGATGATGAACAGTATCGAACAAACAGTATATGAACAGTGCAAAACAGTGCGCTAATAAACAATGCTCCGATGAACAGTAACAAAGATCGAAAAATTAGGGTTTTAAATCAAGATCTTATTGTTTGAGAAAACAATAAAACGTGCTCTGATACCAATTTAATGTAGGCAACGGAAATTAAAGAAAGAATATAAAAAAGAAATTGCTTTGGATAAAAGAAAGAGAAGAAGAATGAAGAAAAGAGGGAAAAGCCGAGAAAGAATAGAGGATTGGAAATTAGGGTTTCAAAACCTTATATATTCATTCATCATCAACTGCACTACAAAATTACAATAATAAGACTTAAATAGAAGAAATTAAAGTTAACTCTAAAATACAAAAAATAACTTTAATTAAAATAATAAATAAAAGAGTAAAATGTCAGCGATGTCCTCATTACATTCACTTCGAGATTATGAGCATTCCCACGAAAAGACATTTTCTTTTTTTAATTGAATCATTTTGAAACTGTGAGTATTCTCATGCAAGTGAGACTACCATATTCTTGTTTTTTCTATGACATTGTGTTTCTGGGCTGATTTATGCACACATGGATTAATCCCACATGATTTGTGCATATTCCCTATTTACCTTGTGTAGAAATATTTGTCCTACTTTTGGTGAACAAGAATACATGCGATTGATAAGTCACCAATAAAATTGATTTAAGAGGTATAAATGTTATGTATGTAGTATATATAAATGTTACGTATTGCGTAGTTAAAATTGTCAATAATAGGTAGTTATAATCGTCACGTAACACTTCTTCAATTTATTATTTGGTAATTTTTGTTATTTGAATTGAAAGTTATCTAGAAGTTATTTCCACTATGAGGGTGAGAAATAAATAGATGGAAAATGAATTTTTAGGATACGTAAAACTAAGTTGGTGTGGTAATCTATTTAGAGATAATTTGTTTTTTCTTATGATTTGGTGTTGGATACCTATCAACGATCTAGTTAGTAGGATGATGACATAATAAATATTCAATATCTTTCAGCTTTGTCATGAATTAATACGTTTCTCACCGGTCACAACTGTGCAGTTCTATATGTGTTTTGGTTATTTTCTTTCCTAATGCGTGTAACATTATTTCTCATTTGCTTGATCATTTTTTTTTCACTGACTTAATGGAAAAGTGTTTTTTGACCTGCTGTAGAAAGTATGCCTTTTACATTTTTGAGACTCCTTATGGAATGCTATAGCAGATCCAAGTATCACTTGGCGCAAATGATTCGTGTAACCATCAAGAAAATGTTAAGGAACTTTATTGACAATTAAATTAGGACATCTCAGTATTTGTTACAGTAGATCAATGGACGTTGAAATTAATTTAACTTTTTTCCTTTTGAGATCCTTTTGGAACAAGGGACTAACTTCTGATTATTCTTGGCAATTAATTTTCTGTAGGAAATGTACACACAGGCTGGTCCACTATTTCGTGATGAACTTAATCGCCATCATCTTCCTATATCTACGGTTTGCACAGCTGGAAAAGTCTTTGATTACTTGCATCCTTTTGTTAATTACTATTCTTCCCCTTAATTTCTTGCTAGCTTGTAAGTGTAGGCCGCGAACAAATTTTCCCTACTCTCTTTTTCTCCATTCATGTAATTTTTCTATTTGTACAAACATTAGTTTCTTGTTGAAGTTGTTCATCTATTAGCTGTTGTTTGAAAAATTTTAGTTATATAAATAGGTAAAATTGTTCTTTTATTAGTAATATGTTCTCTTGCTACCTATTGTTTCTGACGTCTTTTACTCAGGTAATATTGTTGCAGATTTCATTATCTTCTGTTTGTTTCATAAACTGCAGATGAAAGATATTAATGCTAGTCTTGAGAAAATTGTACCACAACTTTGTTCCTCAGATGCCCCCGCATCCACAAGCAATATCTCTGCTGGAGAAACGAAACTTTCAAACCTGAACCCTAAGAAAAGCAGTCCAAAATCTAAGACTGTCGCAAAAGAGAGCTCTCTTTTTGGAGGTTGGATTGTTAAACCTCAAATTCTGTGAAAGTTTATTTCTTGAAATTGACGATCATTTGATTGTGAACTTCATTTATGCTTTTATTTTTCCCCTTTTATGTGACACACATATTTTGACTAATAATATTTGTTTCATTGATCGATATTCTTGGTATCTTTTTTTATTGTTTACCTGGAAACTGGGCTAACTACTGTTTTCAGCAGTTCACGGCCTTGGTTTATGATGTAATTCTCCGAGCTGTGTTTTTGCATATGAATGTTCCTTTTAGAGATAATTAAGTTTATGCAATTAATTTATAAGCTTGGGTTGCTTTTCCTGGGGTGTACAGGAGAAAGCGATGTAACTGAAAAACCAATAGATCCCATTAAAGTGTATTCAGAGAAGGATCTATTGAGGGAAATGGAGAAAATTGCTTCCACCCTTGTCCCAGAAAAAGATTGGTCTATTCGCATAGCTGCCATGCAAAGAGTGGAGGGTCTTGTTGTGGGAGGTCTGAATTCCCATTCTCACTCTATATATGCGTGCCTTTTTATTAATGCTTCTTATGCTTATGAATAGAACTTTAGTGAGTTCGTATGTTTGGTTAGCTATTCTAGTCTGCTTCTTTTCTTGGCACTCTGATGCGTGCAGATCTTGTCAAATTTTTATTGTCGATAAGGAAATGACTCTAAACCTCGTAAATGCAATCTCTTAAAATGCCAATTTTTATTGTCACAATAATATATATATATGTGTGTGTGTGTGTGTGTGTGTGTGTGTGTGTGTGTGTGTGTGTGTGTGTGTGTGTGTACTGAGCTGGCACTGCATCCCTTATCCAGAGAGTGATTTGATATTAGAAATGTTACTTCTATCCAGCCGTAATATCACATCTTGAAATGTTAAATTTATAATATATAATGTTCAGAAAGGACGCTGTGTCATATCTTTTATTTGTTTAATTATGTTTGTATATCAGGTGCTGCTGACTATCCGTGTTTCAGGGGACTCTTGAAGCAGTTGGTTGGTCCTTTGAGCTCCCAATTATCCGATCGAAGGTCCAGTATTGTAAAACAGGCATGTTTTGTTCTGTTTTCTTTCCCTCTTCTTACTATTTCTTTCCGTAGAAGTATGTAATTTGCCAGAGAAACTCTTTGAGTGATGCCCAAGGAACAGTCAGGAGCTTCAGGATTTGTGTTAATTTTTGGGCATCAATAATCTTCTCCATTACTGTCACAATAATGAATGAAAGATGCCAACTGACACTGGATAATACCTGCTCAATCCTAGCCAGAGGCTCTTAAAATTTTTAAAAAATCCATTATAACTATCTCTGACATTAGATTATAGACTTTTCAGTAAGAGGAGACTTGTTCAGTCCACAAAATGACTTTTTCTTGTTTGTATACCAATTCTTCCTCTTTAAACTTTTGGTTCCCGAGGTTCTATATTGATGTATAAATAAAGTCTCGTTATTATCTAAAAATCAATGCATTGCTGAACTAAAAATAATCAAGATCACATAACTGGATTTCTGGAGAATATTAAAATATAAACTTTTCTCGTATTTTCATGATTGTATTTCAGGCATGTCGTCTATTATGTTTTTTATCAAAGGAGTTCTTGGGAGATTTTGAGACCTGTGCTGAGATATTTATTCCAGTAAGTTGTATTAATATTTCTAATTGTTAACGTTATTATAATCTTAATATAATTGATTTTGTGATATATTCAGGTTCTTTTCAAGTTGGTTGTGATTACTGTCCTTGTAATTGCAGAGTCTGCAGATGGTTGTATAAAAACAGTAAGTATAAATTGTTTTGCTTTTTATTAATCTTCCATTGAATGGGATTTGCATATGATTGTTTACATATATGAATTAGCCTTTTTTCTTCAGTTGCTTCGTAACTGCAAAGTTGCCCGCGTGCTTCCTCGAATAGTTGATTGTGCAAAAAATGACCGCAGTGCTGTACTTCGTGCACGGTAAAATTGTGACTTCCTTAGGAATGTGTTATAATTTTGTCTCATGATATTTTTCCTTTTGTTATAGATGTTGTGAATATGCACTATTAATACTAGAACATTGGCCTGATGCACCTGAGGTACAACGATCGGCCGATGTATATGAAGATTTAATCAAATGTTGTGTTGCTGATGCAATGAGTGAGGTATATGATTGGAATCTGTGTGATATGTATATATATATTTGTATTTGACCAGGTTTATACTAAGATTACTCCTTTCTATTTGGACATTGTAAGGAACCTGCTTTTTTCCAACTCATTTTGGTGATGTAGAAAAGTTCTTACATTCTTGGATTTTCTGTATCTCGGCAATATTTCAAGTTTCTCTTTTTCTAGCCATTTAATGCCTTGTCTTTGTTGAATTTTTCTTGAATATCTCAAATCCCTACATTTTGACCTTTTATTATAACGTGTGTCCAATTGCATATAGAAAGTAGATATGCCATGAAGTAGAGGTGTTTTTTTTTTTTGCTCATAGTTCTTAGTGATCATAGTTAGTAGTGGTTTGTACTGTACTAGCAGTTTCTTTGATTTTTTTTATTAAGAGTTCGAAAGATAAAATTGGCTTTCCCACTGTTGTTAATGAGGAGTATGCATTTGATGCATCCTAAACTTGCCTATATTTTCTGTCCTTTTGTTGTCCTAAGTCTAATTTTTTGTTATATTTCACAGGTACGATCAACTGCACGGGCATGCTATAGGATGTTTGCAAAAACTTGGCCCGAACGTTCACGGCGCTTATTCTCATCATTTGATTCTGTGATCCAAAGGGTACTACTTTATTTTTGTGCAATGTTTTCTCATTGTCTCATTGTTAAAATCTGATATCAACTGTGATTTTTTCGCAGATAATTAATGAAGAGGATGGGGGTATACATAGGCGCCATGCTTCTCCTTCCATTCGTGATAGAGGTGCACTGATGTCATTAAACTCACAAAAGACTGCTTCTTCAAATCTTCCCGGATATGGAACATCTGCTATTGTTGCCATGGATAGAAGTTCTATTCTATCTTCTGGAGCACCTCTCTCTTGTGGCCTGCTATCCCAATCTAAGTCTTCCTGTAAAAGTACTGAGCGCAGTCTGGAAAGTGTGTTGCATGCTAGTAAACAGAAGGTCACTGCAATTGAAAGTATGTTGAGAGGGTTGAATTCATTGGATAAACACAGTTCTTCAAATCTTCAGTCCTCCAGTTTGGATTTAGGTACTCAATGTTATTGAGTGATTATTGAATTCCCTCATTATTAATGGAAGTTAGAAATTTAAGATGCAATGGTTATTTTCATAATGATTTGTGAAAACTCTGAAATGTGTGAGTGGCTAAATTTTTTTGTTACTCTCCTAGTGCAGGAGTTGACCCTCCATCATCTCGTGATCCACCATTTCCTCCTGCTGCTCCAGCTTCTAACCATCTCACTAATGCTTTAACAGTTGAATCAACTTCCTCTATTGTGAATAAAGATAGAAATCACAATGGGGGATCGGCATTGTCAGATATCATTAGTCAAATTCAAGCATCCAAAAACGCTGCTAGATTTTTGTGTCAAAAAAATGTGGAATCTGAGTCATTTCGTGGTTTTTCCTCATACTCGGCTAAACGGGAATATGATTGTCGACGAGAAAGGGGTTCCATTGAAGAAAATAATGACAACAGGGGACATGTGTACTCACAGATTGATAGAAAGTTTATAGACATGCCATTCAAGGAAGGGAATTTCAAGGATTCTCATAGTAGCTCTATTCCCAATTTTCAGAGACCACTTTTGAGAAAGAACATTGCTGGAAGGATGTCTGCAAGCATGAGGAGGAGTTTTGATGATAGCCAGCAGCAGATTGGGGAGACGTCTAATTATGTGGAAGGTCCTGCATCTCTCAGTGATGCTCTGAGTGAGGGACTCAATCCATCTTCTGACTGGTGTACTAGGGTTGGAACCTTCAATTTTCTTCAGTCTTCACTGCAGCAAGGTCCAAAAGGCATTCAAGAAGTGACTCAAAATTTTGAGAAGGTGATGAAGTTGTTCTTCCAGCATCTGGATGATCCCCATCATAAAGTTGCTCAGGCAGCACTCTCAACTCTTGCTGATATTATTCCAGCTTGCCGAAAACAATTTGAGAGTTACATGGAAAGGATCTTACCCCATGTTTTCTCGCGACTAATTGACCCAAAAGAACTAGTTAGACAGTCATCTTCAACAACTTTGGAAATAGTCGGCAAAACTTACAGTGTAGATTCTCTCTTGCCTGCTTTGCTCCGATCCCTTGATGAACAGAGATCGCCAAAGGCTAAATTGGTTGTTATTGAGTTTTCAATAAATTCTTTTAATAAGCACGCTGTTAATTCTGAAGGATGCGGTATCATCGGCATCCTCAAATTATGGTTAGCTAAGTTGGCACCTCTTGTTCATGACAAAAACACTAAACTAAAGGAAGCTGCTATAACATGCATAATATCTGTTTATTCCCACTTTGATCCGACAGCTGTTCTGAATTATATTATTAGCTTATCAATTGAAGAACAGAACTCCTTGAGGCGAGCCCTTAAACAGTATACTCCTCGCATTGAAGTTGATTTGATGAGTTTCATACAAAACAAGAAAGAGCGACAGCGGCCTAAGTCCTCTTATGATCCATCTGATGTGGTGGAAACATCATCTGAAGAAGGTTATATCGGTTTGGCAAAGAAGAGCAGTATTTTAACTAGATATTCTGCCAGTTCTCTTGATGAAGAGAATGGTAGGAAATGGACTACTAACCAAGAGTCAAATCCCATCACTAGCAGTATTGGCATCGCTACATCTAATGAACTTCGGGGTACATATACCAATTTTGAGGCTGGTTCTAGTGCTGATGTTCTTAGTTCCAAAACTAAGAATTCCTATGCACTCAATTCCTCGCGGCAAAAGTTGGGCACTCAGAGTAACCTGGTTGCTGATGTTGATAATAATGTCAACTTTGAGGGTTTAACTTCTCCAAGTTATGATATTGCTAATGCTATGGAATCAAATCACTTGGGAGGTGCAGAGAATATCGGAAATGGTGATGAAGCTTCTCTAGAGTTAGACTATTTAAGTAAACTTCAAACTCAAAAATCTAAGTCAGACACAGGTCCCAGCATCCCACAAATTCTTCATTTGGTGGGTACAGCAACTCTAGGAATATTAAATTTTTTCTTTTCCCTGAAAATTACTCTTTTGATATGTTTTTCCATATTCGGTGGCCATGCCAAAAATTTTTTTTTTTTTGGATAATTCTATCGTAATTTTGTAGATTTGCTATGGAAACAGTGAAAGCCCCGTTGCCAGTAAGCACGGTGCGCTTCAACAGTTAATTGAAGCTTCCTTATCTAACGATAACTCTATTTGGAACAAGGTGTGCGTTGCTGTCATACCTATTAATTAAAAAATTCTTCATGATCTTTTTTCTCTTTTCTATCCATATACTTAAAAGCTGAACCATGGTCGTCCACCAATTTGGAATTTCTATCCTTTGTTTGTTGATTCTGGCTGCTTTTGGAGTTTATGTATATTTTAGAACTTGCTCTGCCAGTGGAGAGTCAGTTTGATATCTCTATGTGGAGGTCCGAAGTTATAGATTTAGCCACTAGATTCCTAGTTTATTCATAGCAGGAAAAAGAACTTAAATTTTAATTTTATTATTTTTTACTCTTTCCTTTTAAGATGATGTCAGTTGAATTGTTAGTTTAATATCTAAATCATAAATGAATTGTTAATAGTACTAAATATCTGATTGGCTTCCTGAGATAAATTGATATGAAACTTCTGAATGAGCTATTACAACTATTAAATAACATCTGACTACCTTTTTTTTATGGAAGGTTATCTCTGTCATTTGATTCACATGTAATGCACTGTTATGATTTTGCAGTACTTCAATCAGATTCTGACCGCGATACTTGAGGTCTTGGATGATTCTGATTCCACTGTCCGCGAACTTGCTCTTTCATTGATAAGCGAAATGCTTAAGAACCAGGTATTTAAACTCTATTTAATTGATTCTTTTCCATCTAGGTTGTTTTATCGTAAATATGACTTCCATATCTTTTGGTCCCTATGGTCGTTCTTTTTCTTTGTTTTTTAATTGGAACTTTGGTTAGTTTTTTCACTGTAATTCTGGTGACCTAGTGACATTTGGAAGACCTACATTGACACGGATATGCAACACGATAAAGACTCGTTGACACAACATTTTCTAAAAATGTGATGCAATGGAAGTTTTATTTTGTAATTTGAAACGAGAAAATAAAATAAAATCATAGAAATAACTCTCAAAATAAGCAAAATTATATTATCAAAACTGTCTTTAAAGATTATAAGTCTTTAAATAAACTTAACAAATAATGAATTAGAAAAATAATTTAATATTAAAAAATAACTAATTAGGAAAGAAAATTTTTATTAATGGAAAAAAAATATAACTTAATATAAAATTAATTAATTATGGAATCTTGTACCGCATCAATTTCCTTGACTTGAAAAAAATATCATAATTGAATTTGATTGGATATTCCTTTTTGTGAAAGTTGTTGTCAGCAAATAGAAAACGTAGAAATTACATCTATGCTTGAAAATAAGCAATTACATGAGTTAAACGTATCTAAAAAGGGATATAAATTACAATTATTTACGCTTATAATATAATAATTAGACATTAATGCATGATATAAATGTCATTCCCCTTTAATTTGATGTTGGTCGGTGAAGAAGTATCAATCTGCTATAAAGAACTGATGACGCTCTGTGTCAAGGCCTTCATGAATATGTCAGCTGTTTGCATATTAGTAGAAATGTAAGGAAGATATATGATGTCATTGTCAAATGATTGATGTATAGAGTGACCATCTATTTCAATATATTGGGTGGGTTCACAGCAAATAGAATTAATAGCGATTTGAATAACACTAGTATTATCAGCATGGGCCAAAGTGGATGTAGATTGTAGAAATGGAAGACGTTGCATGGTATTCTAACTTGCCTAGAAACATGCACCATCTTGTGACAGATCGTTGCGTATTAAGACAATTTTCCCAATTGACATTACTATAAGAAACAAGATGAGTCAGAGACCTAAATGGGTAAAATTCTACATGAATTGAATAACTTGCTAAACAACAAAAGATATGTCATAAATAATTCAAGCTACCCACTAGTTGTCAATAAGTAGTAGGATCAGAAAGAAGATTAGCCTCCCCACTACAATACTTTGTGTTGACTTCTAATAGAGTATCGATAAACAAGTGTCTTGAAGATTTGTCAAAGTAATTAAATCATGTGTATATGTACGTTGAGTCAAGAAAATACTAGAAAAAGTGTGAACTTTCAATCCCAAGAAATAAGAAAGAGGACCAAGATCTTTCATATGGAATGCAATATGGAGATAATACTGCAAACAAAGAATCCAATCAAAATCCATCCCATTGATGACATATCATCGACATAAACAAGAAGAATAACCACCTTTAAATGCTTGCACAAAAATCAAAGATGAATCATATTTATTTTACTTGACGGATAAACCAATCAAGGTTGTACGAAATTTCTCAAACCAAGCCCAAGGAGCTTGTTTCAAGCCATAAAAGGATTGTTTCAGTTTGGTTTACATACTTTCGAGGAAGAGATGAAGGCACACCAGGAGGCAAAACTATGTAAATTTTTTCTTTGAGTTCACCATAAAGAAATGCATTTTTGATATCCATTTGATGAAAACACAGTTGGCATCAATGGTGCATTGTGTTCAAAAGACCTTGTGGCAAGGAGAGCTATCTACTTTTGAGGTAAGCAAAAGTCGTTAGAGGATGCATACTAAATGATGTGCTTCAAAAGGGGGTTGGAAGACAAATGACAAATGCTCGCGATTTGCAAAATAGTTTTGACCAAACAATGAGTGATCTTCCAGAACACACATCTCTCTCAATATAGCTCCAATGTAGCTGAAATTTTAACAAGACCTTGCCATGGATATGGGGAAGATGTCTTCCAAAAATCAGAGGTTAACTTGATAGGGATGAAAAGATATGATTAAAGTGGTGGAGGTCGCCGGAGCTCAAATTTCTGCTCTGGCTGAGAACAACGTATCAACTTTGAACTTGTGTGAAAACGTATGGATGTGATTTTTGTGATTGGTTGAAACTATTTGTGTGTGGTTGATTGTCTCTAAAAATAAATGGTTGAATCGATGTGGTAGAAACGATACAGATGTTGGGGTGCTGGCTAGTCCAAAAAATGTTGTTGCTGTACTTCCTTGGCTTCTTCGGCTTTCTTGAGGAAAACTTTCCAACGAGCTTGATGAGAGTTTATTAAATCCCTTGCTAAAGATATCTACTTCTAAAGCAAGGGGAAGATGAAGGGAATATGCTAAGAGAGGAACCACTCGTACTCACAAAAGTGGTCTGAGTGGTCTCAATAGTGGTTCACAACTGTTCAGATATTATACACCAATGGAAGAGTGGCCAATTTAGCGAGATGGAACTCCATACTTGAAGAAACTTCAGCCACAATTTTAATTCAACAAAAAGACCCTTACAAAAGCTCATGAGGATGTATAAATATTATCCATTGAGTTGAAACTAGAGTTACAAAAACCCTATAAGAGTTTTGACCCAAAAAGACAAAGCACCATAAAGTGTTTGGCCAAATCAGATAAGAAACAATTTTGGCTTTTCCGAAACTCTTTTGTCCCCTTGACCTAAAATAGTATCCACCATCTAAATTATATAATATTAAAGTATAATGATCAGCAAAGACTAAAAGTATCTTAAACACAAAGTATGATTAAATTAGTCTTCTTGATTTCAGCTATGGCTCTCCTACATGAAGATTGTTGGTTCCTAATTGCTCTTGGACTTGACCTCCTTGGTGTCTTTGAAATGTGCCAAATATTTGGATTTTTTCTTGGCTCCATTAAGTTTGATCCTTGCTTCAAGTGGCTATAGTCCTCAAACTTTAAGTTAACCTCAAGAACTATTTTGTATTTGGAAAAAATATTCGGATTAGCTGCCATGCAATTGTTTAAAGGACCCGATTGGCTTATCTTCTTTTTGTTCCTTGAAGGTCCGTTGCATTTAAGGTTTAATTTCTCTTTCAAGTTGTTTTTAAATGCTTGAGTTACAAAATTAGCAAAGAGGTTAGAAAACTCATCGGCTCGGAATCTTGTGAGCAGATTTCGCGGCACATCACTCTCCCGTATCCCCTTCTGCAAATTTAGTATTTTAATAAATATCTTCTTCAAAATTGTGTTCGTCATCACCACCAACTTCTTCTATAAAATTAATTAGATGCTTGCTCTGGTAATTATTTGAAAGATGGCTCGGTAGGTTGCGCCCAAAATATTTTTTGCGATTAAGATGCACAATGGTTGATATTGCCTTAATGCTGCTATCAGATTTAGATTTGAGGATCAGGCTGAACAATCATTGGAGAACTTCTACAAGGAATTTGTTATGAGTTCTTGTTTAGAGGAACATCATTCTCACTAATATAGTCGTTGATACCTTGAGAATAAGTGAACTTTTCAGAGTTTATCGTCGAAAATTGTTTGGTCTACACATTGCAGTCCTACTGTTTTGCATTTCTACTATTGTTGGTAGATTAATTGCATCTGTCATAATCCAAACATGTTAAAGAGTCAATCGATCTTAAATATCTAGTTTGAGACTTATAATGTAGCGAACTATTAAATGATACTTTGTCTCAGATAAATTCATTTTCAAATTTAGTCGATCAAATTCTTTTTTATATTCGATTGCTATATGGTTGGCTTGTCGACAATTCTGGTACTGCTTATATAAGAATTACTCAGAATTTGGAGGAAGAAATCGTCTTTTTGACAAACTCTTCATCTTGAGACAAGTTCTTATGTGTAATTTTCCCTATTTTTGGAAATTAAACTGAAGTTGTTTCCACCTTGTTGAAGTTTTGCCTTGTAGTTTATATGTCACAAGTTTGACTTGATTTTCCTCTGTAATTTTTAAATAATCGAAAAAAGTTCTTGACCGTGTGAACCCAATTAAGGAATTATTCAATAGTTTATCAGCAATCAAAAGACAACAAATCCATTTTCATTTTGAAATTGTGAGTGTTTGGCATTCGATAAAAAACCCTGATCATTACGAAAATCGTCTTCTTCATCAAAGGTATAAATAATTCTTTGTGGTTGTAATCGATGAAAATTTTCGTGTTGTTAACGATCGAGATAATTGTTAATTCGATCTAATGAAAAAAAAAACATTCTATTCGTTGAGATTTCGAGCTGGGTTGTTCGAAATCCTAGTTGCTTTGCCAGAAAAATCGTTGATCGAATCAGAGTTGAATCTTTCTTTACCCAAAAACGCTCGCCAATCGTCCGGGTCTTTAGAGTTGTCTTGAGTCAGTTGCTGTAGTAAGTGCGAAGTCCAATGACTTCGCAATCTTTTGGGTCATGCAGTGGGAAATTGTGATTTTTGATCAGTTCTACTGGCGTTATCGTTGTCCAGGCGTGATGTGTTGTCGGCCAATTGAACTGTGTTAGAAAGGAGTTGCGATTTTTGTGAGACGTTGCTAAAATTGGGCCGCGATTCCCGAGTGAAAGCTTTGCGTTTGCGACCGCTACTTCTGCTCAACTGTTCTCTAGGTCGGGCAGGGGCTTGTGGTGGCCACTAGGGATTTTCGACCGTGTTCGGTGGGTGACCAAAACCCTAGGTGGCTGGATAAGGTTTTTTTCCTCAACCACATTTGAAGCTGTGTTTTTCCTGCTTTCTCTTCTCCTGTGCTTGTTGTTTTCTCGATTTTCATCGGATTAGTTAAAATCGAATTTTGAGTTGCCCAATTTTGTTGCCGCTCGACAATCATCGTACTCATCATCTGCATAAGATTGTCGAGAATTTTGTGAATTTTGTCGAACTTTTTTTCAAATCGTTGATCAATGGCTTCAAGTCGTTTGATAATCTCTAATCATCGTTTGTTATCTGTGATTTGTTGTCCACTAAAACCTTCGTCAGTCATCTAGTAGAGGTAAAAATCTTTGCGTTTATATCAATTTGATGCAGGGAAAATTACATTTTGTAATTGAAATGTAAAAGTAGAATGACACTAGAAAAATAACTCTAAAAAAATAAAAAAAATTATATTAATTATCAAAAATCTCAATAAATATTACAGGTGAATCTTTTAATAATTTTAAAAAACAATAAATCAGAAAACTAATTTATATTAGAAAATAAAATCTTAATTAACAAGAAATAAATATAATATAATAGGAAATAAATTAACGGTATATATTGTATGACTTTCTAAAATATATAATAACAAAAATAATAAAGATTCAGCTTTGTCATTTTGTGACAACCAAACTAAATAAATGAAGGAACATCCAGATGTTAAATATGTTTAAATATGTTATTAAGAAATGTAAAATCAGCATAAGTAAAACTACATCCAACAAGAAGTTTATTCACCATCTTGGTCTTTCTCATCGCTCCCAGTTTCAATCATTGCTGTATTTTTAGTCCCCAGTCTTTTATTAATATATGTCCTCAAATGTTTTGTTTATTTTCTAAGGAGACCAAACTTTAAAAATTATCCTAGTGTCAAGGCTGTGATGGGGTGTGTTGCTGGAATGTCTGGCACATGTTGGAAAAAAAAAAGAAATTTAAAAAATTGGCGTGTTTTGAGACGCATGAGATGTGTGTCTAAGGACTAGTTTAAGTCGGAGGATTTAGCTATCATGTTTGATATTTGATTATTTTAAATATATAACATGTTTGTTAACTTCTCTCCCTTTGGTGACAGATCGCTCTATTTTTTCATGAGCATTTTAGTACTGATCCTTGTACATTTTATGATTACAGAAAGATTCCATGGAAGATTCTGTTGAGATTGTAATTGAGAAACTGCTTAATGTGATCAAGGATGTTGTTCCAAAGGTATATTTTCACGGTTCTGCTACTTCTACTGGTGGTTGCACATCTAAAATGATTTTTCTCCTCTCAGGTGTCCAACGATGCCGAAAACTGCTTGACAATTGTCTTGTCTCAGTATGATCCATTCAGGTGTTTAAGAGTATGTATTTTATCCATCATCCTATCTCTAATTATTGAAGTCCCAATATCGTGGTTTTCTTCAAGTTCTAATAAATGGTAGAAAGGGAAGAGAAACACTGGGTATGAACAACTATTCTGTAGAATTTTTTCTTTTGAATGATTCAAAAGAATCAACAATGCAGTATAGTAATTGACTAGCTATCTACCACTACACACACCAAAAAGAGTTATTTGAGAGGTTCTCTCTGCATACTTTACACAAAAACCTCCTAATACCCCATTCCCCTCTCACTTTTCTCTACTTATTTCCCTAACAGCTGACTTAGCTCAGCAAATACTAACTGCAGTTAATATTCAACCTTACGCAATTGCAATTCTTTACTCTCTAGGCCTTCTAGAATATGTAAACCTCACAAGAGGTTTATCATTAAACCTCGCCCAAAGCAAAACCTTACCCTCAAGGTTAACGCTTGGAAACTGGTGGCAGAGTTGTTCAAAGTCCTCCCAAGTTCTTTTGTAAGAGAGAAGATGCTTCCATTTGATCAGCACTGTCATTTTCTAGGATTCCCGTATTGCTTACCAACATCTAATAAAGTCTCCAATTCAACTTTCCATTCAAACTTCTCTATCAATATCCATGGTAATGGAATGATTTCCCGTACTTCACCCTTTACTTTCTTGAGTAATGACACATGGAAGACATAGTAAATTCTTGATATAACAACTTATCCGCCACAATTTCAAAAGGGCTAAAATACCTTGGGGAGAGAACGACCAAGGATTTTTGTCTACATGGTTGTATTTTCAAACGCACAAAGTCTCCTACTTCAAAAACAACATCTCTTCTTTTCTTTTTAGCTCATTGCGTCATCTGAGATTGGGCTCTCCATAAATGGAATTTCAACAAGTCCAAAATGACATCTCTCTGCATTATCTCCATCGACTGCAGAGACCACCAAATTTGAATTATCCAGTCGAAGAACAGTAGGTGGATCCCTTTTATACATGGCTGGAAAAGGATACATTTTAATAGCTGAATGGTCGGAAGAATTATACCAACACTCAGCCCAGTGCAACCATTTGTACCACTTCTTCGGCTTTTCACTTGTAAAGCACCTCAAACAAGTCTAATGTTCTGTTCACCACCGCAGACCGTCCATCCATTTGTTGATGGTTGGCCGAGTTGAACTTAAGCATTGTCCTTGCAATCGGAACAATTCCTTCCAGAAAACGCTTATAAACACCTTGTCTCTATCTAATATTCTGGACTTCGACAGTCCATGTAAACGAAATATATTCTGAAAAAATTTGTCTGCCACTGTCCAAGCAGACTCCTTATCCTCAAGAATTGGATTTACAAACTCTTTGTCATGAAGAATAAAAACCTGTAACATCTTTTTCTTGCACTATTGCCCAACTACATATTTTTTATTTCACCTCTAGCAGGGTTTCTTCCTTCTAACTTGCATTTGTGCTTTAGTTAACCTCTTTCTTGAAACTTCATTCTTATTAATTCCCTGATGGATTATCCAATTGTCCCCCACCAGTTCTTCGTTCACTACATGTACTCCCAATCCTGTCTTGGGAAATTTCAAAATCCTCTTTTTTTCTGAAATCAGACTAGAGATTTTCTATTCTCAACAATTTGGGCAGACTCCATGAGATCTCTCTGTCCCGAAAGTCTCCTAGAATGAATCTCCTTTGATTTCATTTTTTAGCCCATTAAAAATGCTCTGATCGTTACTTTTAGGAATTCCAACTAAATTGGATATGATAGACTCAAATTGGGTTTTGTATTCATCCATAGATCCTTTTTGTGTTAGCGTCAACAACCTGTCGCAGATAGAACCTTTTTGGAGTGCCAAAATCTATCAATCAATAATTGTTTCTAACTCTGGCCATGTTTGGAAAGGTCGGGTTCGATTCTCTCATTGAGACCAAGATAACACAGGACCTTCAAAGCAGCGCACCACAACTACCTCCTAATTTTCTTCTTTCGTCAACCGATTAATTTTGAAGTAATTGTAATTTGTGAGGAAAAAAATCTCTGGCTGGAATTATTAAAGCCTCGTTATACATCTTGGGGTTATTATCTCTCAGCTAATTTCGTGAAATATCGGAATTATGGGAAGGCTGACTTTCCTTCGTCATCCCAGTCAATCTTGCCATTCACCATAACATTTCTTTTGATCGGTGATATCTTCTCAATCTTCTGTAACTCCTCTTTTGACCTCTGTAATTTCTTTTTGCCAATCTACCATCGCTTCTTTCTGGGCTTCCGATCTTGTAAACTTTTTTTGCATCTTCCAAAGAAGTGCTCTTATACCAAAAGGTATGAACAACTAATCTGGTGAACTTTTTTATTGAATGCTTTAAAAGAATCAACAATACAGTGTAGCAGAATATTAACTATCTACCACAATACACACACACCAAGAAGTGTATTCGAGAGTCCCTCTCTTTCTCTCTCTCTACACTTTACACAAAAACCTCCTAATACTCCTTTTCTCCCTTACCTTTCTCTTCTTATTTCCCTAACAAGTGACTTAACTCATTAACTGCTAATTGTAGTTAATATTCAACCATACGCAACTGCAATTCTAGAATATGTTAACCTCACAAGAGCTATATCACAGTTTTGTATTGTTTTTCACTTGTTCCATTTTGATTGTCAGAATTACTTTTTAATGTTATTTTATAATTGTTTCAGGTCATTGCACCTCTATTGGCAACTGAAGATGAGAAAACTCTTGTTACCTGTATAAATTGTTTGACAAAGGTACATCTCTTGATTCACTTGTAAAGGCCACACCAGCTACTTCCTTTTTCTTTTAATAGGCATCCCCATCCCCCTTCTTTCACTTGAGTTGAACTAGGACGGTAGAATTTAAAAGCAAACTTGGAGAGTAGGCCAGAGAGAACGAAGCAATTCAGTTTATATTAGATTGAATTGTACTGTTTATGGTAGTTTTTTTTTTTTTGAGTTTTTTCTCTAATAACTACACTCTTGGTGCTCCAGCTTGTGGGTCGGCTTACACAGGAGGAACTAATGACACAGCTGCCCACTTTTTTGCCTGCTCTTTTTGAAGTTTTTGGAAATCAGAGCGCCGATGTCCGCAAGGTAAATCAGTAATTATTTTTTCCCTGTCCCAGACTAGCAGCATTGACATTATTTTAGTAACTCAATTTAGATTTGCCTTTGTATGAAGCAAATTAGAGTGCAGGGTTCTGCAGTAATTGAACTTCATTTTTTTGGAAGATAGAATTTTATGATGATCTAATGTTGAAGGACAACTCCAAAAAGCTTCCTTTCCATTCTTCTCGATAATAAATCATTCGAGTCAATAACTGCCCCCTCCCTTTTGAAAAGACAAGAAATATAGTTATTAAGTAATACTAAAGTTACCCTCTTGATTTACACTCAAATTTGAAGGTTCTTTCACTCATTGATTAATACAATTAATTTTATGGAAAAAAAAAAATCAAAGATAGTCAAAGCAATGAGTGATACAAATTACAACTCGAAAGTGTTTATTTTTACTTGTAAGGATGGATCCTGCGTGTACTATGCTAGTTACATTTGCTCGTTCATTTATTGTTATACTCTCTAATTGTTTCTTTTTTTTGTCTGATTTATATGCAGACTGTTGTTTTCTGTCTTGTGGACATCTACATCATGCTTGGGAGACAATTTTTACCTTGTTTAGAAGAGGGTCTTAACAGCACTCAACTGAGGTTGGTCACAATTTATGCCAACCGAATCTCGCAGGCAAGGACGGGGGCTTCAATCAATGTAAACCACGATTAATTAGCCTTGTTTCTCCTCCGTGATTCTTCTTCGCTGTAATTTTTTATTATTCTTTGTGTTATATTCTGTGTGGATACATAGCAGTTTGTAGTGACAGAAAATCAAATTTTTTTTTGCAAATATCTGATTGGTTTGGAGGTAAAGTTCTTATTTACTCTTTTACTTTTACCAATCATAGTCAGGGTTTGAGGTAAGAGTGATTTTTGGTGGATATGTATTTATATTGTGAATTCTTGGATATGTATTTGTGTTGTGAAGGCAAAAGTTTTGAAACACTCTTTCCTTTGCATGAGAGATTCGTAGTCCTGAATCTCCAAGGGACTACCCTCCTTAATTTTATTCAGCTTCTTTATTACACTCATTTTCTGGCTGTGCTATGCATTGACATGTCAAGTTTATCGATTTTCTAGTGCGATTTAACATACATAGCTTTCAGAACTGATTAAAAGGCTACAGATTATGCAAGAAGGCAGTGAAAAGCAATTTCCACAATAGACACAGTTCAGTTGTATATCTGGATTGGCAACTTAACAAGCTGCTACCGACATAGAGAGTGAGAGTTTGATGGAACGATGCAACTAAGGATGGCTAAAGATAATCTAAGAGAAATAAAATCATATTGTACTCTTAAGTCTGCATTAGAACTTAGGAAGAACACATACACATTGATGTGCCATCCAATCTTTACCAATAGAAATAGAAATGTAATTTGAGAGAAATAGATGAAATATTAACTGATTTGTGTTCACTCAATAACATGCAATCTTTACGAATACACCCGAAAATGGCTCGGATAGATGAAGTAAAAGTCAGCAAAATGAGTATGGTAAATGAAAGAAAATTAAAAAAAATAAATAAATCTAAAAACTACATTGTGGGTGTCACAAATTTTCTAAAATAGATCATTTCTGACAACTACTAACAAAATATCAAATAAAATTCTTCCAAAAAAAGAAAATTATTTTCGAACGTAAACACGATTAGTGAACTTGACTATTAGGACTGAATGTATAATATTGATGCGAAATAAAAAATATTGACTTACTATTTTTAAAGAGATAAGAACCAAACGTATAGCAAAGATTGTATATATCACGCTCAAGAAAAATAAGAGGATTGCTAGTTATAAGTCTAGAGAGGAATTTAAAGTCTTCTTCAACATTAACACTAAAACTTTCTGACAAAATAATCAGACTCTAATTCTAATAACATTTCATAAATCATATATTTAAATGTATTTTTTTTTCTTTGAATTCATAATTGTATACTTAAAATTAGGGGTGAGCATGGACCGGTTTGGTTTGGTCCCGAGCCTAGACTGAAACCAGATCAGCTTCGAAATTTTTTCTCAAAGATCGAAATTGCTCGGGAGGGACCGGGACAGGACAAAAAATTTAGTATGGTCCTAGTTTGGTCTCGGTCCCTCCTATCATTTTCAAATCATCCACAAAGAAAAAGCAAATAGAAACAAAGAAAAAGCTTTCAGGAAGCTCAAGCACCTCAGTCCACAAAGATAGATTTTTTCTTCTAAATTAGATGCAGGAGAAAAATAGAAATAACGAATCCTGAGATGAAAAAAAAACAAAATTTTTTCACAAGAAAAAAGGAAGAAATATTAAGATCTAGAAGAATCAGAGAGTAAAAACAAGTAAAAAAAATCACTTTATGAATAAAAAATTCTAATTTCGAAAATCTCAGAACTGAAAGATAACAAATATCTAAAACTTGTAAGATTTAAAGAATTAGATAACGAAATATATAAATCAGACAAAAAAAAAAATCAATTGTTGGACCTAAAAACAGTGAGGAGAGAGGACGGCAAGCTGAAAACAGAGGCGAGACAAGGCGATCATACAAGCCATTTATAGAGGCTAGTCGAAGACAGAGCACAGAGATGAAACAGAGACAGAGCACGGAGTAGGGGCCAGGGAGCACGGAGACGAAGAAGGAGTAAGGTGGAGCTTTGTGTCTTGCGAATTGAAGGACTCAATCACCACGAGAGTCGAAAGCAGGACGCTGGTCACTGGGGACAGGAGTCGAGAGTTCAGGTCTCGCTCGAGACAGATGCTTAGGAGTTTTTGAGTTGAAGTTTCAGTACTCTGAACTTTGAAACTTCAATCTAATAAACTTATGAGATTTTTTTTTTTAAACCTTCGGTCCGGCATTTCAAGATTTCGAACTATGGACCGAAGACCGGACTGAGGACTGATGAGAGTTTAGCATTTGGATTAAGGACCAAACTGTGGTCCAGTGATTTGGGAACAAAATCGAATAGAAACCGTCGATCCGATCCGATTCTCAAGACTCAATCCCGTCCTACCCAGCCCTACTTAAAATTGACCTATCGAGCTCGACTCCAGTTCAACTTTGGACCTACTTATTCGACATCACTAGTATTACCGTGGAGCCATGTTTGGCACTTGCACAATGATACAACCATTGGCATAGTATAAAGTATTTTAAACCAACTAATTTTAAAGTATATTACAAGATTGACAGGCAATCGATGGAGCCCGCTTGCATTATTAATTGGAACTTTATAACTAGAAAAATATTATTAACTAATCTAAAAAGATAATATAAAAATTTCTGGGATGCAGAATTGAGTATGAGAGGAAAAAAAGTTAGAAATCTTATTATTATTTCAATGTAGTTTTTTCAAATGAAAAATTAATAATTTAATATTTTGATCATTAAAATATATTAAATGATCAAAATTAAAATTATTATAAAATAAAACTTGAAATTAAAATAATTGGTGATAATATGAAAAAATGGAGAATTGGATCACCGCATATATTTAATATGTTTTCAACGGATTAGAGATGACAAATGAGCTGATTGGTCAATCTGCTTGATACTGTAAACAGACTCAACTCGACTCAGATTGAATTGTTTAACTTTACCTCACGAGCTGGTTCGAGTTGAAATTTTTTAGGTGCTGATCGTTGGACTCGTTAGTCTAAGTTCGTTTATCTCGCTAGACGTGATGAATCAGATTTTTTTAGACTCGAGTCAGCTTAGCTCAACCGACTCGTTTGTCAACTTAATTGAAAATGATTAACAATTAGATATTTGGTAACATAGTTAATATGAGTATAATTTATAATAATACAACTATGAAATATTTGTAATAATTTTACGTGATATTTTTTATTAAATAATCTCAAATGATTTTTTTTAAGTACATTTGATTTTATTTGTTAATAAAATAATTTTATTAACTAAATTATTATATTTTGATATTATAATAATAAATAATTAATTTTTTTATAATATACATTATATTTATATAAATTAAAAATATTTACGTACGTTTTGTTAGTTAAGCTTGTTTAACATTAGTTTGCAAATTATTTCAAGTTGAAATTTTTTTTAGTCTAATTCGTTAATCTCAATTTGTTAGATTCAATTCGTTTAGTTCATCAGACTTGATGAGTCAGACTTTTTCAAACATCGATTCATTTGTCATTTCTAACATGGATATAGGTTGAATTTCTTTTCTTTTCTTAAAAAAATAAAAAAAAAATAAAAATGGACCTCAAACCCCAAAAAGATGTAATTTTTTATAGAGAGAGAGAGCTTCTCTCCTATGGCTTGGCTTCACCACCTCTTCCTCTTCTTTTTCTTCCTTTCTGGTTGACGCGAGAGGAATTTTTGTGTTTTTGGAGCCTACAGTTCGGTTTTCTCATTTGGATCATGGAACTTCCATTTTTGTAGTGTTGTCGTTGTCGGTGATTCTTGCTATTCATTGTTTCTTTGGTTACTATCTGAAATGGCTCGAGGTTTATTATATGGTTTTTTCGATTTCAGCTCATTCAAGGCTCAAGAAGATGAATCACTGTGTTCCGGATTTTGATGTGGAAGTCGACTTCTCACTTCCGACTTCTTCCGACCAATCCCGCCACAGGAAGTCATCCACGTGAGCTATGAGGGTTCTGTTTTCGTGTTTTCTTGTTTTCTTGTTTCTATGCTCTAAATCATGGAAATGTTTGGAACGCAGGGCGCTGGATGAAGTCATGGAACTGCTGTGGCAGAATGGCCAGGTGGTGATGCAGAGTCAGAATCAGAGGTCTTTCCGGAAATCATCTCCCCCAAAGCTTAACGACGCTGCTATTCCTCCGGAGCAGTCGGCTGCTAGAGAGATCCGAGAAGAAGATCGACATCTTTTTGTACAGGAGGATGAAATGGCCTCTTGGCTTCACTACCCCCTCGTCGATGATTCTACTTTGGACCCCACTTTCTGCACTGATCTTTTATATTCAACACCGCCTCAGTGTGTTAATCACAATACAAACAGTAATGTTGCTGTTAGAACGAGTCAAGGAATTGAATTACGTTCATCAGTTACAGCGGCTGTGGCTCAGCAGCCGCCGGTGGCTTCAATCAGGAGAATCGATTCCGAAACTAAGGGTCATAATGTCCTGCACTTGGCTAGGCATGCACCGAAAGTTGATTCAGGAACATCGATTGAGAAATCCGTTGTGCGAGACTTGACGGTGGTGGATTCATGTGGCACTCTATCAGTGGGACTGGAATCTAGGGCATCGGAGATGGTGAGAGCGGGTGTAGCTGAACCATCAAACAATGACGGTTTAGGGCGTGGAACTGTCATCAGTTGTTCACCAGCGGAGACATCGGCAGGTATTGGAGGTGGAAGTATGGGAAAGGAGGCAACGACGTGCGAAGTGACAGTGACGTCATCACCAGGAGACTCTTGTGCCAGTGCCAACCCATCCATGACCGAGAAGCTACTCTCTGATGACCGGAAGCGAAAAGGAAGAGAGGCTGTGGAGACAGAGTGCCATAGCGAGGTGAATAATTATTCGTTACCTGTTGATTTGTGTTATGTTTGTTCTTGCAATCTAAAGTTTTTATTCTTTCTCGCGGATAAAGTGACCGTCTGATACAGGTACTACGTAAACTTCTTACTTTCGATGAAATTAATTGTATTGTCGATCATTCACTGACCAAATTATAGTTGTTTCTTTTGAGATATCATTTTTGAGAGGGAGTGAAGGTTAATGCCCTAATTAGTTATGTATATACTCAAACAAGTTGGGTTCAAAGGAGCTAGATGCCACCTAAGAATCAAATTTGGTTTAGTTTTGGTAGATTTACACGAATTCCTAAGAGAGAAAAAACTTGGCATCACCACCTTCACTGTTTTCAAGGAAGAAAGCCTACTTGAATTGAACAGAGCTCAAAATTTGTTATTATGCCCTGATGCTACGCCAAAGAGTCTAATATAAGCACTCACTGCTGGATGGGATGATTTTGTATTATAATTGGTTAAAGAATGTTTTAGGCTGATACATGTGATTTCTTCTATTATTCTAGTAATATATATATATCTTGGTCTTAAATGAAGGATGTTGACTTTGAATCTGGTGATGTGAAGAAACAAGTTCGTGGATCAACATCCAATAAAAGACCTCGTGCTGCTGAGGTCCACAATCTCTCAGAGAGGGTGTGCTAATTATATTTTCTATCATTAATTTATGCCTTTGGTTTGTTATTCCTCTGGCTTGGTGACATTACATCTTCGTATTCAGAGACGAAGGGATCGTATAAATGAAAAGATGAGAGCCTTGCAGGAACTCATTCCTCGGTGCAACAAGGTTATTATTCATTCATGAATACATATTATTGTGTATGTTAATTCACTGTGCTTACTCTCATTGGGGAGAATATTTCTAGCCTCTAGATATTGTATATCTGCAAAATTGTAAATTAAAGTTTTGCTTTTTTTTGGGGTTGCAGTCTGATAAAGCATCAATGTTAGACGAGGCAATCGAATATTTGAAATCACTTCAATTGCAAGTGCAGGTACTATCTATCTTAAGGCAATACTTCACTCCTTTGTCTCTTTCATTCTATGCCTGCGTTACCCAAGTCCTTGTCTAAATTTTTCTTGAATGATTTATTCTTGTTTGAACATTGGCATTCATAGTTCACTGTTGCTTTAAGCACCGAGGGAAGCTTTTCTGTTCTTTTTAGTTTACCATTTATAAATAATTTAAGTCAATCATCTTAGAGTGAAAACATCAGGGTAGCATCAAAATGCTGAAATATTAGTGTGGTCCATTTAATCTTTTGCATTTCAAAACTGACCAGCTGTCATAATTTTCTTCTTGCGTGCTCCCTTGTATTTAGTGAACCTTGCTAACAGAATTTGTAAGATTACATGGTTACAATTGTGACCATAGTTGGATTGATTTATATGTATCCTTTATGTGGATCTTGCGTATGCTGAGGGTGGAATGTCTACTATTAAGAAAGCATAAATAGTGATGTTCTCTAAAAATGAGATATAGATCTTTTCTATGTCTACTATTAAGGAAGCATAAATAGTGATGTTCTAAAAAAATGAGATATAGATCTTTTCTAAAAGTTTGATTACATAGAAAAAGTTAAAAGATCATGCTTATCTCATGAAACAAGGAAAGTAGTTGGTAACTGTCTGAGAACGAGTTGTGCTTACGAATGTAATTTCTAGATTGAAAGAAAGCATGTAGTATGTCATTTTGGCAGGTAAATATTTAACTATAAATGCAGTATTATTAATGCCTGATCTGTTGGTCTACTGAATTGATTTGGTGATGCTGATTGAAGAATCAAAACTCTTCAATAGTAGATCATTATAGGTTTAAATGTTTCTGCTGATTTGCAAACTGCTTCTACTTTATCCACCTTCAATGCGCTTGGGACTTGCGAGATATTAGACCCATTCTTTGATTTATCTTCATGTGTCCTGTAAAACCTTTTGGCGTGCTAAAATGTTAATTGCCTTCGTATTACTAAGGCATTTAAAAAGGTCATACAAGCTGTGATGCTGTTTATTTCCTAGTAATCACTGTGAGCTTACATGCCCCAACCATCACTGTCAGGTATAATCTCTCTATAAATCTTGTGTTAATCATTTGAATGCCCATTCATTTTCAAATCCTTCACGAAGAAAGGGAAGTTTTTTGTCCTTTCAGTATGAATGGTATGTGGATCCATACATTACTTTAATAAACACAATCCATATTCAGAACAAGTAAAATTGTGAGGTCCTTGTATTTGATTGTTTTGCTCTTCTTTTTTTTTTTCGCACTGTAAGACTAGATCTAAACAAAGTAAACAGTAGGGGAATTCCTATGTGACGGCATTTGTTTTTGCACCTTCTATATAGATGATGTCCATGGGATGTGGCATGGTGCCGATGATGTTTCCTGGTGTTCAATCATACATGCCACCAATGGGTATGGGCGTGGGCGTGGGCGTGGGTATGGGCATGGAAATGAAATTGAATCGGCCAATGATGTCTTTTCCTAATATGCTAGCTGCATCAGTCTTACCAACTCCTGCTGGAGCCCCTCATATTGGACCAAGGTTTCCAATGCCTTCCTTTCATATGACTATGGCTCCTAGAAATGATCCGTCGAAACCGTCTGATCGTGGACTTAATATGCTTGGAACACCAACTATGAACCAGCTGAGGTCCCCTAATTTCCTTGATGCTTATCCACAGTTTCTTGGTCCTCATCCGATACAAATGCCTCCGACACAGCTTCAACAGCAGGTATTGCCATCCTATGGTTTTCCTTCTGGGTGAGAACTTAAGCTTCTTTGTTTAGGTGCTTCTGCTTGCATCTTAATAACAAACTGTAGTTAGATTGTCCGCACTCCCCCTTATTTGAACGATCATCGTTTTAGACATTTTAGTTTGAAGTGATTGCTAATTAGTAATTTATATTTTATAGAAGCAGCCAGTGACCCAATTAAGTCCCAGTAAGCCATGTTCTAGTAGGGGACAGGAAAATCTTGGAAAACATCTGCCAGGTGGGCGACTCTTTCTCTTTGTTCCATTTATGAAATGTAGGTAACTATAGAGATAGTTGCCAGGAAAGGAAAGGAAAGGGCTACTAACTAGTTTATTGGATATGATTCAAAGTCCACATCCTGTTATGTGCATTCTACACTGCAGGCAATGTTGATTATTTGAGATTTAACTAGTTTTCCTTGTATTTTAGGTTAAAATTTAGGATGTATGGATCCTGGAGAGCTTTTCAAAAATGTGAACTTTCACTGTGCAAGAGACCAACGTGCAGAGAGATCAGCTTTCCTGTCGCCGATTATGGAATCTAACAGCTAACATGTAATTCCCACTGCACAGTGAATGAAAATCACTATTCTTTATCGTAATTTATGCATAATTTTCAGTCATTCTATTTTCTGATCATTTTCTTTTCCTAGATCATGGAAGATCTAAGGAGTGGAACTGGTAGTATTGATATAATTTATATCTATTTGGTGATAATGATGTATAGTCGGATCCAGGGTGAAGGAAGCGGCTGGATCAATCTTGCTTGAGATTTGTCGGTGGTTACTTTTGACTTGAAGGAAGTTCTGAAAGTCAGAGCCAACACTAGAGAGAGAGTTATTATCTGATAAGAGGTGAGGACCATAAATTAATTTACTACTCGCTATTCTTGTTCTTTTTTTTTTTTTTTTTTTTTTTGTCCTTGGAGAGAATATGAAGCTTATGAGATCTGCCTGCATTAAAATTGAAGAAATTAGTGTATTCAAATAGATTTTTGGTATCTTTTTTAGAGTTTGCCTTTTATTGATAAGAATTGTTGTTGTACGAGCAGATTGGCATCTAGAGAAATGTAGTTTAGTGGGTAGGAGGATGTTATGAAATGAGTTTATAGGCATATTTCTGATAATTTAGAAAAAGAAAGGAGGATGGGGGGTGTCTTCTGAGAGGGGGCCTGATATTGAGATGGATGATGGGAGAAAAGAGACACAAATAGATTGCATCTTTTTAGTTGTCAAATGGGTCCAGAGACCTTTTCTGAACTGACTTTAGATCTTCTTTTACTGTTTCTAAGATTCCCCATCCCACCTTACTACTTGCTTCTCTGTTTTTAGCAATCAAACCTTATCTATTTGACCTCTCTCTCTCTCTCTCTCTCTCTCTCTCCCCCTTGATATGACTTTTTGAAGAGCACAAATATTCGATATTTTAAACCTTATCTATTTGACCTCTCTCTCTCTCTCTCTCTCTCTCTCTCTCTCTCTCTCTCTCTCTCTC
>CM039522.1:15237928-15264754 GCA_022433055.1 Begonia peltatifolia
CTCTCTCTCTCTCTCTCTCTCTCTCTCTCTCTCTCTCTCTCTCTCTCCTTTGATATGACTTTTTGAAGAGCAAAAATATTCTATATTTTAAGGTAACATAAGGTGAAAAATCAAAGAAGGTTAGAAGAAATGATATGTACTTAGAAAATAACAACATTCAACGCAGAGAGCATTCATTCATTAGGTGTAGTCACCTGAAAATATGGAGGTTCTAAGTTAATTAATTTTTATTCTAATTAATGAGAATCACTTCAAAATAAGCCACTTATCTTAGTTACTAATTGTCATTTTTTTGTCCATCTGAAATAATTAATTACATTTGAGAAAAATATTGGTGACGAAACGAGTGATGCTGGAGACCAGATGAAGATACAAAGATCAAGTTGCCATAAGAAATAACAATGTCAAGTGTATTTTTTATAATTTATTATATTAATTGTATAAATAATTATGTAATACGTCAATAAATTTGTTAATAGAATAAAATGAAAGAGTATACTTAGTATTAATTTTTAAGAAATCGTGAGATGTAATTTAATCAATCTTTAGTCAAAATCAAATAAAAGATTAGTAATTTTATATTTATCTTTTAGTTTTATATACTAATTTTATTTTTTGATCTGACGATAATTAATTAATTAATTAATATGAAATGATTTATTTTAATTTATTTGAATTAATAAATTAATTAACAAGTAACATGTAATTGTCTTTGTATATAGCATTATTCGTAGTATAAACTTAAATAATAACCACTTCGGCAATCAATGTCTCTCGTGTTCTTGGCACACCATATAATATAATATAGAATAATGCTAATAGTATGTCATTTCATTCTCTTACAAAATTTATTTTCGCGTTAAATAATTATTGATTTAATTAATATAATAAATTAAGCGAGTAAAATAGGTGGGAGGATTTCAAAATATGATGTTAAATAATGTACAATCAATTAGGTAATGTAATTAATAATTTGGAAATCTGATTAAATGGTTATATCAATCGGTACAATTAATTTCTAAGCAATATTTTTCTTAAATAGACAATTCAATTACTAAATAATGTAATCTAATAAACAAATAGTTTAATTATTAGTCAGAAAAATAAGTTACTAATAATATTATCCAATAGTTCAATTTACTAATTAGGCAATTTAAGAACCCAATAATGTTATTCAATTTATAAATAGGCAATAATTTCAATTACCACTAATCACACAACTAAATAAGTCAATTACTAATTAAGCAATAATTCAATTACTAAATAGGTAATAATCAACTATCGTTATTTTTAAGACTGCTTTTAGAAATTAAAAAATAAATAAATAAATCCACATTATATTTCCTAGGTTTCTAATTAATTTTTTAGTTTTTCTTTCTATTGTTTTTCAGTTTCGGGTCCTAACCAAAACTTTTGATTTCAGAAAATTGGAACCGAATTTTGGTTCGTCAATTCCCCGAATCATCCCCTAGTCCTACTCGGAAACTAAGTTATAATAATTAAAATGTATTATTACTCCTCATAATTTACTATTTATTTTAATTTAATACTTATGATCTTAATTAGTCTTAATTTCATCTTCAATAATTAAAGGGGTGTTAAATAAATAAATAAATTTGTCTAATTATTTATTTATCCAACTAACCATATATAAGAATTACTTGGCTAATTAAATTTAAAATAAGATTCTTTTGTTGGCATAAACACGTTGACCGGAATCAAAATAAGACTCGATAACATACATAGTTAAATTTATGGATATAAATTGATCAAAATTAGTACCTAATCAACAACTAATCATATATATATATATATATATATATATATATATATAATATATATATAAATTAACCTTATATATATACACACGCGTATATGTACCATAGACTAAAAAAACCAGAAAAAATTTCAAAACTTTCCATCTCTAAATGTTTCCTTGCAGACAACAAAAAGAAGAGAAAACTAGCCGTTGGAGAGCCAAAAACCAAAGGAGATAAATTGAAGATTTCATTCTGGGAAGTAAAAAAAAGAAGAATATTTGAAGGATTCTGGGTGAGATTTTGTGCAGATTTTGGAACATGATTTCAGGTCGCTGTGCAGCTTGCAAATACTTAAGAAGAAGATGCCATTCTGACTGCATTTTCTCTCCCTATTTCCCCCCCGATAATCTTCAAAGATTTGCTGCTGTTCATCGAATCTATGGCTCCAGCAATGTCGGAAAAATGCTCAAGGTTTCTACTTCTACATATAAGTCTAATATTGTACTTATTTATCCTTTTGACTGGATATTGTACATTAATTTTCAATAATCATACGTATTCCATGTAGATTTTATGATATTCTTGTTGGGTTTTTTTTCTTTTTCCATTTTAGGTTTAACAAATTCGTCATATATGAAATGAAACTTAAAAATATTTCTGTTTTATTTTCTGATTTACTTATTTGGGTGTTATTTTCAGTTCTATAATTCTATTTTTTGTAATTTCTAATTTGTTTTTTTGATTATGAAAACAGGAAATATCTCCACAATTCCGAGCAGAAGCTGCAGATGCGCTATATTTCGAAGCACAGTGCAGAATTCAAAACCCTATTCATGGGTGTGTTGGAATTATTTCTCAACTACATGAACAAATCCACAGCACAGAAATCGAACTTGCCAAAACTCAAGCTCAGATTGCTTTCTTCAACTCTACTTCAAGAGTCGAGAGCTTTGAATCGGAGTACATTTTGAGCGATTTAGGCTTTTCGTCTCGAACTCACTAGCTTTGAGATTTGTTCGATAAGACTTACGTATTGACTTTCATCAAAATATAGACGATTAATCAAAAAAATAATAATTAGAAAGACTATTATTTCTTTGTTTTGTTCGTTTTTTCATTTGCTATCTTGCTTCACATTCCAATATTATGGGACACTTGACCTTCTCTTTTCCTAAAAAAAAAGTTCGATAGCCCGGTTCTTATTGCAGTGGAAAGTTTGTTTCGAAATCGGAACGGAATATAAAAGATCAACACAAACAATTCTCAAAATAGAAAGAATTTATATTATTTGTCAAAAATGTCTCTCTATCTATTTTAATAAATATTTTTATGGAGTTTTTTCGAAAATAACCATGGCAGGAAGTCAGAATTAAGAAACTAAATAATTAGAGAACTAATTAAATTAATTATGAAACTACAAAAAATAGGAAATCTAAATAAAATAAGAAAATAATAAAGTATGAAATTATGGTTCATTGGGAAAAGGTCGTCATTCATGGTAAACTGAACAAAAAGGATTCCTACGACTACAGTCAATGCATGAAAACTAAATATCTTAGTAAAAACCATGAGTAGGAAATGTGTCCATACTTAGATTTATATTCAAAATATTTACCATTTTAAAAACAGTTTCCATAAACCATTCGTGGAGCAAGTATCAAAAATAGTGCTACGTACCATATCATATCTATATGGAAATATTGAACCATATCAGGGCAAAACCCTAATTCGTCAGTTCTTCCATATTTGGTTTGGATAACAAAAAAGAATCAAAGGGGATTGCTGCCTTAGATGGCTGAAGAGTTTATTAATTTTGATGGCTATAAAAAGGGAGGATCAGAAGAAGAAGAAGAAGAAGAAGAAGAACAATGGAGAGATATTCACAGAAGATGGTTTTCTTGGTTCTCATGCTGCTCATTGCCACTGGTAAGCACTGATTCCTAGACCATTTATTTTGACAGAACAAACCCTAATTCTCTTTAACCAACCAGAAAGATGGTATTTTTCATTATAAAACTTGACTGAAATCGTTGAAATCTGCAGGAATAGAGTTTGGAGCGGAGAGCAGGATGGTGGTAAATATTCCATGCAAGACTGTTGAAGATTGCTTCAGCACTACCCAATGTGAGTGCAAACTCGCCTTGTGTTTCTGCCATAGACCAGCTCTGAGTGTTGCTGCCACGAGTAATCTCAATACTCAGCACACTGAGAACCAGAACGGCGATCAAGTTATGCCCTAAACTCCACTTGTATTTCTGATGACTACTCATTGAGAATTGACCTCTTTAATAAAGCCTCCAAGTTTTCCCATCTCGCGTGCTTTTTTTTTGTTATTTTTTTCTCGAATCTTGACCTTCTGGATGAAAATTGGTAAATCAAAGATCGAGTGACCGAAATCGGAGATTTTTCTATGCGAATAAGAATTATGTAATGTTTTACGACGTTTTGGTCTTTAGTAATGGACTTGAGTTGATTAAATTTCCCGACCTTTGTGATTCTAACATACAATTAGCAAAAACAATCATATCATACAATGATGTATCATTAATAATTACAGATTTAATCAGCTTAAATAGTCAAATAATTATCGGTTGATAATTTTGGGTGACATTACCCATGCGTCCCTCATTTCTAACTTTTGATCATTTTAGATACTTTTAATTGTTCCATGTTCGAGCGAGTCAAGGATGGTCTAAGATTTTATTGATTGTGAGGGTCTAACCTATATCAGTAGAGACGCACAATCCCACGTTGATTTGAGAAAGTGAAAAATAAATAATTTATAAAAAATAAAAAATTTTCCTTTTTACCGTGTACATGTATTTTTTGGGCTCACACAAAGTAAAAAAAAAAAGGTTCAACGTTAACAATAAGCTTAGAAGATTTTTACAATGATGCTACCCTCTCTTTTTGGGACTGGAAAGTCTAAACAAAGATACATGAATTAACACAAGATATTATTAGATTATATTTTATTATAATACAATTTATTTTTGAAGTTTCTTATGAAGGGTAAATTAGTCTATTACAGTCAACTTTCTGTAATTCATTTAAATCTCTTGTTTATTTTATCGTGTAATCAAACATTCAATAAGAAACCATGGCCTCTCCAATTTATTACTATCTTTAGTATAAAGATAGTAAGAAATGCAATTGCAAGATTGAATTTCCGACATTCTAAGGTGTTGAGAAACAATTGAACACTCGAACCAAAGATTTAATACCAATTGTTAGCAATCAAACGATAACCAAAAAAAGAAAATAAGAAAATTGGACAGCAAATTTACATGAAAAAACCCTTTCGAAGAAAAAAATCACGAGTAAAAGATAGTATCACTATTTGAATACTGAAATATAACTACGAGTTTTGCGACTCTAGCTTACATTACTTTATAGAAAAAATAAAATTCTTATAAGATTTCTAAAGTGAGTCTAACTGGTTTGGTCAATATAGAATTCGGGTCACACCAAAATCTACCTAGCACAACATTTTTACTTGCAATTAAGTTGACAAATCTTTTGGTTGTATGCTAGACAAGGAGTATCAACGTAAATTTCTCTAATATTTGCATTCACTACACTAAAGTACTATGAACCACCAACGATCTCTACTCAAAAAATCAAGATCTAACCGACTAATTTCATTTGGATTACCCGGAAACTACGTGCGACCAAATTTAGCTGATTCTGAGAATTCAATTTATATCAAGAAAATTGCACGATATCAGTCTAAGAGAAAAATAGATACGAGCAAATCATAATTATCGTTCTACTCCAAACTTAATTCGATGTAAACAAAATTATACGAATTATCTTTGAAAGTAAATAATATTATAATAACATAAACGGGACTAAACTACTGGGAGTGAGAATAATACAGGAAGAACACATGCATCAATAATGTAAATTTGAAGACGATAATGTAAATTGGGGGGAGGAGAGAGAGAGAGAGAGAGAGAGAGAGGAGTAGGTGGCAATGTCATTACTGCAGTAGACGTAGCATCTGACAGAGTAATTCAATTCAGTTGGCTCAATCTATGCTGTGCTGGCCCTCTCCCCCGCTGTCTTAAATTAGGTTTAGCAACTTCTCTCTCTTCCATTCAATTCTCTCACCAAACCCTTGCTCCTTTCCCTTCATTTCCCTCCACTCCACTCCCTCTTAATATCACATAAATCTCACCTACTCTCTTGCTTCCTATTTGCTAGCCTTATTTTATTAGGTCCCATATTTGGTTTTAACTTAGCACCACTTCAAATCCCACTTACCTTTTTTACGTCTATGTATATCAACACGAGTAATGCTAGATTTGTAGAGTTTGCAGTGTTCTAATTATCATATTATCCGCTTTGAGTTGGATCTTGTATAAATTTATTCTTAAAATTATTTCAAAATATATTGTATTAAGTAAGAAAAAATACTATATTTATAAAGCACGTAATTTTTGTCATCCTATCCTATGTGATTGTGTTCTTCCTAATAGTATGAAATGAACCTCACAATCAACAGAATTTTAAGACATCTTTACATGCAACTACCACAAGATTCATTAGTTATTTTGTATTATGAAAATATATTGATTACTCTAAGTGCAAATATTAGATTTCTACGTAAATGACACATCACGATGTTATTTGTCAATTATGAATATAGCATATTTACATGCAATCGAATTGTCGCGTCGCACTCTAACTTGATCGAGTTAGCGCGCACCTCTTTAAGATCGATTTTATTTCTATCAATAACTATACCCACTAAACAATTGTAAAGCCAAACAAACACAATTCAAGCTCAAAAGGTTAAAATAAAAGACTTAATTCCATCATATCATGATCATGGTATTACTAAAATTACATTATTAATCAAATGTTCTCATAACTAAACCTATAGTGTAGTTACATTTTCATACAAGTAACATGAATATTAAGTGGCAATTATGATGACCTGGATATCACGTGGGATTTAATAACAAAAAATGTTCTTCGTAAAAAGTAGTTCTATGTGTGTGTAGTGGTCCAAAAAATTGAAATCTCACAATCAAAAAAGACCTAAAACCCCTTTTTTAAAAGAAGAAAGTGAACCCTAAACAAGTTCTTTTAGGAGTTCATAGCTCAATGCTATTTTCATCACGTGTTTTTACTAATTATAGCTCGACTAAATGTCCCGTCTACTCAAGTGAACATCATTTGATGATGGTTTTTCTTGATTTCATTTACATTATGACATCAATTACTCGTCGTTTATATAAACAATATATTATTTTAATTATTCATAATATGATCCATTACTCTCGGGTCAAAATGGAAAAAGCTGTAGGTGTTATCGGAGGTCACTTTGTTGGGGAACAATGCAAATCAACTAAATGTGTGTGTAAGACTCAAGATTATTATGCTCTATTTGAGTTGTTATTAGATCACGTACTGAGAGAGAGAGAGAGAGAGAGAGAGAGAGAGAGAGAGAGAGAGAGAGAGAGAGAGGTTACAAAGATAATGACACATAATAAGGTTTTTTTTTTTGGTGTTATTTATAAGGAAATGATACTTAAAAACAAACATGACAAAACTGAAATTAAAGTAAATAGACATCTCCCACACAAACTAACTTCACCTTAACACAACACTAGAAGTAGTAGAACATGTCCATCCGTCCCATCACCACTCTTTTACTCAAGGATAAGGAACAGCACCGGTTCCACCGCCAGCTCCGCCGCCTACACCACCACCCATGCCACCAATGCCTCCCATTCCACCCCCACCTAGGCCGCCCAAGCCGCCCAGACCACCGCCGCCCAAACCGCCTAGACCACCGCCATTGCCGATACCAGTGCCTATGCCACCGAACCCACCATTGCCAAACCCTCCGAGGCCGCCAAATCCTGCTGACCCTAAAGGACCAGTCGTGCCAATTAAACCACCACCTCCACCGAACGGCTGTCCATTGTTTCCAATGCCGGAGTAGCCTCCCATGCCACCGTAATTAATGATGTTTTTCTGGTCGGTCAGTCCGGCATCACTAGGCAAAGTTCTAGCAGATATTTGGCTCACTGCTAGAGCGAAAACCAGAATCATGAACAACTTGGCCATCTTCTCTCTCTCTCTCAGGAACAAGATGCCAGATACAGCTTAAGGGGTTGATTTATAAAGGAGAAAGCCATGGTGGGTGACAGTTGAGAAAGTAAATGAGGATTAAATGCAGCAAACAGAGCCATGCTGTCCAAAGATTCAGAGCCATTAGTGTTTCTAAGCTCCAGTTTCATGGAGGAAATAAAAGAGTTTGGCTCAGAATTAAAGAGATATTTGGTTACTTCATTGGGTGAATGAGCTATCAGCTAGTGAAGTTTTTGCAGAGGGGTTGGGATTGGGTAATTTTTATCTTCGAATAAAGGTCGCCTTTCTGATACTCAGCTCCCTCTGGTTGGTGTGGAGATTGAATTGACAGTCCTATTTCCAACCATACACATATTTGTTTGTATCACTAAAAAGATTATCCTGAAAATGCTCCCCTAAAAACAGTAATTTTACATTGTAATTTCACAAAACTCCAAGTGACGTGACTATAGACATAGTTGATGTGGAAGATTTTCTCACAACGTTTTACCTAGCCAAGACCGAAATTTAAAGGCTAACATAATTCTCGAGGGAGAGGACCCCATGCTCACACTTAGAATATTCGGCATAATTGATGTGAAAAGTTTTTTGCGTTACGGGACTCAACCTAATAAAAAATAAAAAGGTGGAACTCACTATAAAAGCTATTCCAAGCATTGAGGGAATTCATCATATATTTATACAGAACCTTCTGTTTTTCTTCCTCCGTCAATGTGGGATAACACCTGTCCATGTGTGTAACGTGATAGGTCTTCTTTCCTTCACGTTTAGCGTGTTTAATCGGTTCTCACATCGTAAAGATTTTATTTTTGATACCACGATAGAAAGTAAAAAAGTAGAATTCACTCCAAAAGATAGCTCACGTATCAAGAGAATCCCTCTCATATTCATAATGGACCTTCTATTTTTACTCTATAGACGTGGGTAAACACGACCAAGACAGAAATGGAACTAATCTCTAAGAACCCAACTTAGCTAATTGAACTGATATCAATTAGTAGATTGGTGTCCATGCATCGTCATTTTGCCACACTAGGTTAATATTTCTTCTTTCTTCCTCACTGATCTTGTAATTTTCTTTTTATTTTTTATTTTATTTTATTTCTTCTTTCCATCAGTCAAATGATGAAACAACTGATTCCCAAAAACAAAGCTAATCTCCTGCTGAAAAACTGGATCTAATTCTCATTAGGGTTCCAACATTTCAGCTCACCCACGAATCAGACATGCAGTAATTCAAACTTTAACGTCTTTAAATGCACGAGTTCTCTCGTCGTCTTCTTCTGCAGAAAAAGAACGCTTCGCTCAAAAAAAAAAAAACAATTTTCCAACAAAGAGAAACTGTTCATCAATGGCGACCTTAGCCTCCTCCATAACCACTTTTCCAAAGCTTGCTCGTGTTGGAGCTTTTAAACTACCCAATCCATGGAGTTCTATGGCTTTCGTCTCAGTCAGAACAAGGCATTTTAACGTCAGTTTTTCAATCTGTTTTTTGTCAAAATCATTATGGGCTTGGTACTAGTCTATTTGGTTATGAACTGTTTTAACATTTTCATTGTTTAATCCCTTTAATTGGCGGTGGCAGAAGTCGGCATCCCGAGAGGCTTCCACGGCGGCGGAGAAAGCGGCGGACGCAGCAAATGAAGGAGCCAATGAAGCGAAGAAGGGATTCGAGGACGCCAAAGACAAAGCTGCATCTGTGGCCGAAAATGTAAATTTATCTTTCCTTTTCTCATAAACATTACAAGTATTATTTAGCATTTATTTTATAGTAATAAAAAAAATTATGGTTTTTCTTTTTAAATTATCAACTTGGATTTATATTTTTTTAAATCTCATTTTCTTGGTAATTTTCTTATTTTATGCTATTCAAACCCATGAAGTTAAATTTTGAGAATATCAAATTTAAGATTTATTTCAAGTTAAACATTCAATTTCTTTTTTTAACAAAATAAATACTGAACTTTGCAGTTGAACAAAATGAATCTTGAATCTTTTTTTTTTTTTTTTTTTTCGCTCAGTTAGTCTGGTTTCACTTTTAAATTTTTTCTGTTTAAACTCAATTTTTTTTGTTGATTTTCCTATACTTGTTAAAATTAAAATAAAAAAATATATAATATTAGTTCGGTTTAATTCCGATCAAAATAAAACTGAGAAGCATCTAATTTAGTGTTCGTGATGCAAAGTTTAAATTTCATTTTGTTCAAAAAAGTTCAGAGTTCAAGTAGAAGAAATTTCAAAATTTATTTTATTTTTTAAAAAAAACTATGGTTTAAATTAAACTGATCTTTACCTGTTTTGTCCGGCGAATGTATAATTGATTATCTAGGCAACTCAGAAGACAAAAGACTTAGCCGGAAAGGTGTCGGAAACGGCACAAGATCTTGCCGGAAAAGCAAAGAAAAAAGTGGAAAATGCGTGGGACACTGTCAAGGACACGACTCAGAACATCAAAGACAAGGTAGTGGAAAAAGCCGAAGAATCGAAAGAAACGATCAAGGACAATGCCGAGGATGTAAAACGAAGCATGAATTCCAAATACTAAAACATTTATTTCTAACCATTCCCTGTTTTTATCTGAATTTTTTATATTTTCCTTGTCTTTAAATTCAATAAAATATGTCATCTCTGTTCATCTATTTTTCATCATGCCAAGTTTAATCTCTACATCATAACAATCATCCATTATAAGAGAACATATTAATTCAACAAATCCAATCAATCTATCCTCACCACCAAGGGGTTTTAAAGAAGCTCAAGAATAATCAGCAATGGGAGCGCAGGACAAGTTTTACAAATATCCAATTAGGAACAACTTTAATTTGCTTGTGTAAATTAATGCATGTCCTTCAAAAAACAAAGAGTAATTTCTTCTGAGAGACAAATCCAAGCCAAAAACGGCAAACAAATCTAACATTGCACTCAAAAATTCGCATTTTCGATATTTCCAACTATTAAAATCCATAAATCAGCTTTAAACTCTTAAGGTTTGTACAAGTGCCGTTAAAGCATACGAAAACGACCGACTCTAATCCATCTGCTCCTATCTTGACCTTGTGACTAATCTCAAAAACAACATCTTGGGTAGGTTCTAGAATGCGGATCTAATTCCTAATTTTAAATAGAAGTTATATGACAACTACTAATTAATCAAATACTTTGGCAGGAAATTTACACAAAGTGTTAATCAAGTTGTTTGTAAATTGAACTTGGGCCATCATAACCATAGTAGACGATTGAAACAAGCGACAGTCATGCAGAGACAACATCAACAAGATAGGAGAATAAATTGGTCAGAAAAATCTCATAATAATAATGTGAAGATTTTGGCGACAAATTAACTCTTTACAAACCCTTTACTTGTTTATTGACAAACATAAGCTACGAAGTACAGACAAGTAACATTAGCAAGAATGACAAAGAAAGTAATGAAATTCCTATAAAATCACCAGAGGGCATCACCGGGGTGGTCAGGATTGGAAACAACTCCAGCCCAAAAAATATGGCCTATCGACAAGGCAGGCGATGGAATTGCGACACTTCTTTTTTTCTCTCTTTACACTTGATCAGTAAAATTATTACACATACATATTAAGATATGAAAAAGGATTAAACAGTTCAAATGAATAATCACTTCTCTTGAAGTTGATCAAACATACCTGATAAGAATATGAAATTCAATCCTCAGCAAAATAACTGGTGACAAAGAGTTCACGAGCATCCAAAACATCTACGTATTGAGAAAAAACTGGACTGCTCTGGCTCTGGCTCGGGCTCTGGCTTTCTCCAGGGAAGATGCTTGAAAAAGGCTTTTACGGCTCCTGTCACTCCATCCTCATTCTCCATTGCCTTTGCCAGTTCAATGGCTTGCTCTTTCACCTATAATGATTTTCCCATTAGTTTTGTACGTTACCATTATTCTAATAAGCTCCTACTAGTTCATCACAGTCCCACTAATTTACAGTGCAATTTATATATCATACTTGAAACACGATCAGAAGTTTAGAGGCCTAGGTTTGCCTTGCTTTTCTCTTAATGTTTGATTAGTTTTGAGAAATGGGTAAAATTCTAACTCATAGAAGGAACTTTTACCTGGGGATCCAGCATATATTTTATAGAATCGACCAATTTGGAAAGTGAAAACTCATCAATTGGAATAGGAGCTGGACCAACTCCTCTAGCATGAACACGGTCTCCCCAGAAAGGTTGGTCACCAAAAAAGGGAACAATTGTTGTGGGACACTATAATTGGAAACTTGGATCAGTTACAAAAATGAAGTGATTAAACAAACCTGAAAATTTAATGGAAAAGATGAGAAAATACCGCAGCTTTAAGACCAGCTGCTGTAGTTCCAGCCCCTCCATGATGCACCTGAGAGTGAAGCACACAGATAACAACGTTGAAGTGTATTCTTGGGCATATTTTCCAGCATATATGTAAAAAAATCTTCTCTGATCTTTCATCATCTCAAATTGTTTATAAACCCAGGAGATACTTAATGGCGTCGATGCATTTGTTGATACAAAAAGCATAAACTTCATCTTATCTAAAATGTTATTTTCATTTAGAAGTAGTGATCAAGTAAATATATCGTCCCGAAAATATAAAAATTAAATAATCAAATCAGACCAAGTAATACTTACCACGGCCTTGCATTTTAAAAACAGCCAGTCATGAGGACAATTGTCCAACAAGTAAATGAAATCTTTTGGCTCTTCCACTGAAAAGAAACAAAACTAAGTTGACGTGTAATCCAACTAAAAGGCTAGAGAGGAATTAGGAATATAAGGACAATTATGGCAGAATAATCACATAAATTTAGATAGAAATTCACCATATTCTAAAACTGAATTAAACACACAGGAGAGTATTCAAGGACATATCAGCACTACACCTAGATCTGATAGTAGGGGGGAGATTTATCAAATTCCTCACTCTTTTAACAATTATTGCCTTGAAGGACACATCAAGCTTTTTCATAATATAAACAACAGTGTTCGGTAATAGATATGATACATAAAGTTTTCTTCAACAGGTCTCTAGAGCACCAGCAAACAACTTCCAAACTATTTGTGTATCATTTTCTCTAAAAACACTTCTCTTTAAGAACAAATAAAAAGTAAAACTAAACACTTACAGTTCCCAAGACCACCCCATCCTTTGTTGATGATTCCTCTCTGCCCTGTTATTTCCAATGCTTCTACAATTATTTGGGTCATCTTCTCTGGTTCTTGAACAGGCTAACAAGAAAAGAAAAATGTCACACACAAGGAACGCCCATCTCAATGCCAAAGTTACATACAAGATTGCATGTATCAAAATAAACTGGCCCTATTTTTGTGCTCAGGTAAAAAAGCTTTAAAAAAAAAAAAAACTCTTACAAAAAATCGGCTAAGAATGGCAAGTGTTTTAATATTTGACATGCAAATGCACAAAACAGATTTATTAATCAAAAGGTGAAGTTCTGCTCAAAAAAAGGGTTTTTTAAGGGGAGAAAAAGGAATTTGTGTTGATCAATAGGCTCCTTCCCATATTTCTGGTGAAAGGCCCAAACATTGTAGCACATTCAACTACTTTGCTTGAAAACACAGAAGAAGATTCATTTTATGCAGTCGATAGAAATTAAGAATGTAAACAGGAATTCATTGTTAGCAAATAGAAGGATAGAAGTCTTAAAAAAGGCATTGATATTTTCTGCTTAAAATGTTGTAGCCACAGTACACCGCAATTACAGTTTTTATAACAAATTATAGATAAATAGCCCCGTACCCCTCAAACATAGCACAAGATAACAACAGTGCCATGACCAATATACAAGCAAATATTCATAACAAGAACAACTCACAAGGCTGCCGAAACCAATATAAATAGGCTCATCACCAGCCTCAAGCCATTTCACAAGTGATTCAGGAGGCTCATAATTCGATGCAAGGTCAAGGAAGCAAAATCCCACCACATCAATCTTATGCCCCCAATCTGCAAATCCACCAACAAAAAAAAACAGATAACTTGATGTCAGTCCTTAATAAGCATTTAATCAACTCATTCTTTTGGTCCTTTATAGTAGGAATGCAACTATATAGTATTAGGGTCGCACTTGAACATTTCCTAATTAAAAAAAAAACCCTTCCTATTTAAAAACCATTTCATTTCTCATTCAAAAAACAAAAGTAAAATTTCCAGCTCATGACAAGAGTGATATAAACATAAATATAAATATTATATCTTCAAGTTCCACACCTAACAATGAAATACAATCATGTTTCTTTAAAAACGTCAAAAAAGAAAGCCAATCACAACAAGGTTTGAAGTACACAATTGAAAGCTAAACTCGAGGTTCCTTTTCTGTTTATCTTCTTGTGGGTTGATACATCTTTTTAGCTCACATCTCTTGCGTACTTTGAAGTGTAATATACTTATCTTCATTGATGGAAAAAACAAAGGTAAGCAGAAAACCTTTTGGTTTAGGGACGAGATGAGGACTCCATATGTAACCATGTGGTACATCAGATTCAGAACCTTGAGAGCCACTTAAATATGTGACAGGTCGAAGCTTCAACTTCTTCTTTCTAACATCATTAATCATATCCCTTATTCCAAGCCAGATCAAGGAATCAACAATTTGATATGACAGCTGAAATATTTCAAGTACATTCAGAAGTTAGCTAACTTATATATAACACTTAACACCAACACAAATACGCGACATGACACTTCATGGACATGCAATTCTTTTAAAATGCCGACATGCAACATCTTTAATATAATATACTTTTTTTTTATAAAACATATGAAAGCAAAAATAAATTATCACATTCACTATTGTCTTTAAAACAACCAAGATGAATAAGTAATGTAACAATCCAGGATTTGCCTATACTTAAATATGAGATTTACCTATACTCGATTTTCTCCGAGGTTTGCCCCACAACTGTACTAAAGGTCTTTTCCCTCCTGACAGAGAATTTCATGTCTTCCCCATCTCGAACCTAGGACATCCAGGCTTACATCAAAAGGTTCTCTTGAGCTGATACCACTAAGCTAACGCCTTTTTTGCAACGGTCCATGGGAACCAGACTGGGGTGCCTATCTGAGGCCTAGGCCCACCGGGTTTCTAGTGGTACCAGCTGTAATGGGACTTGGAACTTTAGCCCGGAGGTCCTGGATTTGAACTGGGGAAGGCATGAAAGTCCCTTTCCAAAGAGGAGAAAATCATGAGTATGGAAACCAGAGAAACCCGGTAGGCCTATGCCTCAAATAGGCACTCCAGTCCGTTGCCCATGGAACGTTACAAGTAGAGTAGCATCCCAAATAAAAATTCAAATACACAATACAAAAGTATGTTTGATAAAAAGAAACAAAGGAAAAACGGGTCTTCCTTGCCCTATTTGGTTCTAGTTTCCAAATTTTTATCTCTATTGTTCGATTTATTTTCAAAATAAACGGAATTTAAATTATAAAAATCACTTGTCAGAGTGTGTCAAGGGTGTGCCAGAAAACTAAAAACATTTCAACACTTGCTTTGGCTTGTCAGACACGTATCCATGTCCAACACGTCTGACACTGACATTCAAGCCTTTTTGAAGTGTTGGTGCTTCTTCGGGTATGCAATTACAATTTGCTAAGTGATGAATCAAATTATAACAATAGTAAATGCAAAACACGAAAAGAAGATGTATTAATAAACTAACCCTGTATCCAGCTGTTTGCTTTACACGGGATAAAGGGTGCGGAAATTCACTAGTGGGTCTGGTGAGAAGGAAAACATGGGGAAGCAAATCAAAATTTGGACTAAATCATGCGATACATTCATAAAAAGAAAAGAACGAAATATTATAAAATTACACATCAGAATAATTCAAATTCATATAACTAAAATAGTAATTTATTACCCTAACGAGACTTACGTCCATGGCATTGTGAAGAATATATGAAGAGGTATCTTTAGTGCTTCGGCAACATGAGTATGCCCTGAAAAAAGAAGTTAAGAAGATAAAAAAAAAAAGGCGCGGATGAAAAATACAAGAGGAAACATAAAAAGGAGAGCTTAACCAGTTAGGAAGCGCAGCAGACAACTATTTGCACAATTTTATCTTGCTACACATGACAATTTTTCCAATAAAAAGTAGATAAAAAAACATGGTTTCTTTTCCATGATAATTGTTAGGGTAGTTGGAAAGAATAAGATTTTTTTTACTACAATGCTAATTCCCTTTCATATGACTTGTTCCATTTGTACTATACATATTGTTCAAAAACAGATATGTGACGAATCAAGATGCTTAAGGACAAACAAGAACCAAGTCCTACGTTTGAAAGAAAATAAAAAAACTAAGAGCATTTATCAAACTTAATTGATAAAAGAAAGGGAAAGGAAATAACCATATGCAGGGGGGTTTGCTATGATTGCGTCTGCTTTAAAGGGGATGCCGGAATCAATATCAGGTTCTTTGCAGGCTGGTAGCAAAGAATAAATAATTTCTTTTATTTGGTTTCGCTGAATGGGTATCTCAGACGGACCTGATGGCAAGAAACCTTTGTTTTTCACCATATCTGTTCAACAAAAGGGAGACATGTAAATAAAATTAACATTACTGAACAGGTCAAGTAAATCAAAACATGTTCATTACTACTCTAGACTCCCACGTGTTATACTCGTCTATATCGAATTTATACATGAAATTAAGAGATAAAGCTACCAAATAAGCCACGTAAAAGGATACAAGTCTTCACTAAAAACAGGGCAGAGCTGTTTAACTTTCTACAGCCAAAAATGTTGAAATTCTCACAAAAAAAATCTATGTATACATATGACCTGTGTTTGTGTTTTATTTAATAAATATATATGTGCTTTTGTTAGAAAAAATTACATCAAAATTGACATGAACTGCCTTGCTGAGCACGTAAGCAATCCACAACTACTGATAGACATAAACTTGACCAAATCATAAGTAGCTGAAAGCTTCAGATGTATTTAAAAGCAACAAGCGGAGCAATTTTATGAGCAAAGTACTATGTATCTTCTAACCATTACATCAATTTTTTTATGGCTTTATCTGCATTTGAGTGTGCTATCAAAGCTTTTCATATAAAGGAAGTACAGTATAAGACGATATATTCTTTTTTATCTGAGTAAAAGACAACAAACTCAAAAATGGAATTTACTTATTGAACTCCTAATAAGGAGATGACGGTACTTACAGCCAGCAAGAACCTTTGGATCTCCACCTAAAGGATAAAACTCCAAACCCGCAGTCAAAACGAAGTCCTTGAAATTTGAATGAGTAGCTAGTCTAACACGATGACCATAGTCCTGCAAGATAATTTTTAGGTAAATAAGGTTCAAAATGCCTTGTAATATAAATCAGAAAAGGTTATGTTTCTTTGTTTCTATGTTGAATGATTAAAAAAACTATTTTCAAACATATTATTGACATGAGATAGAAGTAAAAAGATCATACAAATATGAGGGCAAGAGAAGAGAGATGAGAGAAGGGAAACAACCAAAATAGTTGTACTATCCATCCAAAAATAGGAAACAAGTTCGACACCAGGCTATTAAAGTCATCTTCTTATCAAATTTGAATAAATGGAGATTACAAAAATACAAAAAAGTACCCTCTCAATAAGACTCACAAAGTTAGCCCAAAATTTTTCCTTCCCAACAGGAATTTGATACCTTGCATCATCTTTTTTTCTTTTTTTTCCTAAATGAGTAAGATTTCATGTAAAATCTTAAGAAATGTTCTTTTTGGCAGTATATCTTAAGAAAATTTTGAGTAAAACACTTGTACAGGTACAAATCTTAAGCCTTTTTTTGGACGTAAATTAAATTTAAAAAAAAAAAAAAAAACTTGAATGAACAAAGGGAAAAAGTACGAAATACGAAAAAAGTACCCTCTCAATAAGACTCACAAAGTTAGCTCAAGATTTTTCCTTCCCAACAGGAATTTGATCCCTTACATCATCTTTTTTCTTTTTTTTTTTTCTTAAATGAGTAAGATTTCATAATAAATCTTAAGAAAATTGTTCTTTTTAGCGGTGTAGCTTAAGAAAATTTTGAGTAAGACACTTGTACAGGTACAAATCTTAAGCTTTTTTTTGGGCATAAACTAAAAAAAAAAAAAAAAAAAGCTTGAATGAACAAAGAAGAGAGAATTTATCACACAATAACAAGCTCCCATTCAGAATCTTATCACATAATAAAATATAGAAATAAAAGCTATCCAATATAGCTACCGACTGGTTACACTTTTCTAACAAAATAAAGCATTTAAAAAGAAGAAAAAAAACAGATATGTTTTCTTTTAAGCATATATGAGAACTATACCCCCCAAGTACAACAACTAGAGAACATGAAAGTGATCTCTCAATACCTGCAAACGTTTTCCAATTGCAATAAATGGCTGGACATCTCCACGTGTTCCAACAATGAGCATTACAATCTGCAAAGGTGGTATATATTGCAGATCATTTGCATCAAGAGGCTCATCATCAACAATTTCATTGTAAACTTCGTTTGATCCAACATCAAGCACTTGAGGTTCAACATCTCCTGGAACTTCAAATTCTACAGTTCCATCATCCTTTACAGTGGCTATTCTGTTCAACAACTTAAGCTGCATAATTACAAACAGGGATATAAAAATCAAAGAAACATTGATCAAGAAGAGTGACAATAAAAAGTAAATGCACCGTTGGTGGAAGACCTGTAATATCTACACTAGAACCTCTACAAACTTTCACAACTTGACACAAATAGATACTAATTTTATAAAGAAAGATTTTAAGTACCATTTGACAGCAACTATGGGGTGCGATAAAAGTTCAACAAACGAAGCAAACCATGATTATGTCATGCTTGAAGGATATTGTTGTGGGAGGAAATAGGGAAAGAAGAGATTTACTTTCACTAGAAAAAAAAATCCAATTAATGATTATCTTGGTACCTTTCGCTGAACAGAAAGTTTGTCATCAAAAATTTGAGCGGCCTCTTCAGCGAGGACATTATGTGCCCTGTGCTTCTCTGTTATTGATTTTTCAAACTTGTGCTGACATGAAGTCAATCTCAACTCATCTAAATTTGACGTCTCTGTCGGTAGTGTATTGGTTGTATTCCTCCCTGAAACTCCTGAGCAAAGAAAGAACAAGTATAGCTGAATGCAAAACAAATAAAGCCTTAAAACAGTAAACAAAGGCAGGTTGTTAACTTCCACATATGTAGCCATTTGAAATCTCTTTCCGTAAAGATTTGTATAGAAAATAAAGATAACATGCAAGAATATTGATCCATTGCCTATATCTAAACTTCTTTATTTTTATAGCAATAACTACACCAAAACTTTAAATTTAGCTATCGATAACTAAATAAATAATGTATAATATATCGTGAGGTGAGTTGAAGAAATGTAAATATTAGTTTATTTCGTTAGTTTGCAAGTTCAAATCTCAAAGTTAGTATTCAATGTCGTGTAGAATTTGATTTTCACGAGAGATTTAAATTGTTGAGAAAATGAATTAGTTCTTATTTAAATTGTTGATTTTCACGAGAAATTTAAATGCATGCAGCACTTGATCTAGAGGAGCTGACATCATGCACTCATCTTATTTCCACTGATCACTTAAACCATGCCAAAAACCTTTTGATGTTTCTGTTATCATGAAAGACTATTGGAAACTTAACTATGGAGAAATTTGTTTAGCTTGGCGGACCATATGTTATCCATCTTAATTATGCTTGCAAACAGAGTTTCTTTTACAAGTGAAGTTTTAACACATAAGGAAACTGTCAAACAATGCTGAGCTCAACCTGAAAAAATATAGCAAAAGAAGTATTCAACCCTCCCTACCAAAAAGGGGTATTACAAAAATATATTTTAAAGCCCACTGCATCAAACTTCTCCTCGTCTAAAGGAAGTCTATTCCATTTGTTAAAAATGCACAAAAAATAAGTGATTTACGTCTCCATCAACCATCCAGCAAAGACAATATCTGGGAAAACGAACCTCTCCTCTCTAAGCTAGTGAAAAGTTGTTTAATATTTATGAACAGGTTGATGACTCTACTTGCCACATTTTGCGTCATGGAAAAAGAAATAGGTCATTTAACTTGGTTGTAATACCAACTTCTTCTCCTAACTCGTGTAGACACAGGGCACGAGTCTAATGGGATTAGTTTATGAACTTAACATCCATTACACCCAGGATTATCCAAGAAAAAAAGAGAATTTTTCTAACCTTTTTTACTCGAACAAACAACTATTTCTATGAGGGATAGATTCGTGGGGAAATGTGAGCTTCCCCACCCAATTTCAAGATTTTGACATCACACATAAAGCCTTCGAGAAGAAGACAATTAAGTTCCAGACCACAAAAAGAACGGACAGAAAAGGATCATATAGAGTCGGTAAAGGTAACAAACCCTGAAATCGGAAAAAAAAAAAAAAAAAAAAAAAAAAAAAACTCCAGAAGTTTCCAAACAGCCAATTCCCATAAAACCTTTTCCCCAGATTCTAGCCAAAGAAAGGAAAGCCCGCAAAATGAGTTCCTTTCCGTTTCGTACTTTTCCACCCGAGAACAAACATGAACTAAATTACAAACACAAAATCCAGGAACTTACATACCTGGAGAGCTACTTCCATCGCTATTCACCGGATCAGCACCAGCACCGCCACTTACAACCTCTCTGTCCTCCGTTTCACTGCCATTACCGCCACTTCCATCTCCTATTTTTCCTCTAACACTCACACCGACTTCACCGCCTCTCAAAGAAGATCCCCGAACGTTTTCCGGCGACTCCATCACAGTGAAGCTGCAACAGCACTCGAGCAAGGTGTTCGAGATCTGAATCGAAACTTCTAAAATTAAAGAAGACACTAAGAATTTTAACTTCTCCGGTTCTTGGAAATCCAAAGAAAATCCAGAGAAAATCCAGAATAAACACGACCGAGGGAGACGTCGCGTAATTTTTTGCGGTGTTTGTAAAAGAAAGAGAGTATGGATTACAATCCGACAAGTCGAATCCTGTGGAAATCACAATAAGACACGTCGGATCATAAGCGAGATTATTATACTACTTCCACCTAGCTTAATTCATAATAATCAATAATGTTACCTTTTTAAACAAATTTATTAACGTCATAAATAATAATTAATATAATTAATTTTTAATTTTAAAAAAAATTAAAAAACTACTGCAATCTACTTTTTTTTTTTCACTCTCGAATTATTTTTCTCTCATTCGTAAAATATTTTTGCGTAATTTAATAATTAAATATCATAATTTATTAAATAACTAAAATTAATGAATTACTATTAAGAAATTATTTTACCAAAGAATTGATATTTTTTAATAACTTATTATTTTAAAAGTACAACTAACCTTCTTTATTAGAAAATATACCGATGTTAAATCGAGGCTTTAAGAAATCTAACCCGACCATACTAGTTTGACACTAAACAATATCGACTATTTGAAATAAGATTTGACCTCGTTTGTTTCGGTTTCTGTTGATAAAAATAAAAATAAAAAATTTATGGTTCGATCAATGATTTAAAAAAATAAAATAAATCAAAATATATTTCCGCTCATTTTTAAAATTTAATGTTAGCCTTAAAATTTTGTTTTTCAAAGTATGATGCCTATGCCATTAAGGTATAAACAACAAAGTTTTTCTTTTTGTCTTTTTAAGTGTTGACTTGAAAAAAATAGAACTTGGAAGTTTTTACGTTCGTTACTCGATAATTTTTAATTTCTTTTAATTATTTACCTAAATCCGAATAAGAAATAATAGTAAAGTTTAAATAGCTAATTAATGTAATGTTGACTTTGGGTTAAAAAAAATTAATATCTGAATTGTTAATGATCCTAAATTGAGGGCTTAATTGTACTTAACCCTTAATTATTTTTATCCCTTATGAATTGTGAACTCTTTTAGAAATGATTCATATTAATTCTTATTTATTATTTTAATGAAACTCTATTAATTGACTATAATAGTTATAAATTTTAGGGCAAGAATCCTCTCCTTTTTCCGTCCTCCTTTTTTAATCAGACACGAATTTAAAAATAGTCAAAGAAGATCTTTCACACTAACTCAAAACAGCAACATATATAACCAGAATGGCCGAATTACATGCAAAAATAAAAAAAAAATAATTGAGATAAATTAAATCATAGATTTATAATTTATCTCATAATCATGACTACTTAATTATGTTAATTACAAGAGTTTTCAAATGCACTACATATACTACTACTTTTCAATATTAGTTGTCGAATTTTGTTATAATGACGCATGTTTTGACAACACATTAAAAATGTAAATTTAATTTGGATCGTATATTTTTTCGTAACCCAACGGGTTACATTGTGATATTATATTAAAATACTTATTTTAATCACAATCGTCCAATTTATATCAAAATCCAACTATCGACAATGCCGACTACATTGAAAATCATCTTTCAATCACAATCACTTTTTTTCAATCTAGTGGTCAATTGTTATCTCTCTAGTTAAATTCTCATATTTCAATCATGACCATGAATATATATGTAATCTAATTGTCAATTATACTTTGAAACAACAAAAAAATCATAAATATTACTATTTTTAAATAATCTATATTCCATCACTCAATTTTTTGTCTATAAGTATAGTTTTTTAGCTTCAATGTAATTTTGTTGTATTGTGAAATAAAAGAGGATATGATTCCACAACATTTAACATTAGAATACTTATGTTTACTCTTTTATTTTACTATTTTAAAAAGTTCTTCGTTGACATGTCAAACCAAAAATTGCTGTAAAAAATACTAAATAATATTCGATTTAAGCCTTTAGCTATTCCATCAATATTGGAAGAATATTTCAATTTCCATTAGTTGATGTAAAATCTGCAAAATATAGTTGATAAAATAATTAGGTAAAATGAATTAGAAATATGAAATGAAAATAAAATAAAGGTGTAAAATAGTACACATCTTGTTTAACTTTATCAATATCAGTCACTTAATAATTAATGTTGGTAGATTGATATTTTACCATCTGAATCAAATTTTGAGTGCAAATAAGCGTTTCAACAGTATTTGTAGACAAAGAACTACGAAATGAATCGAGTACACGTCCTCCGCTACTAAAAGCTGACTCCAAAGAACCTGTTGAAATGAAGATAACTATTACATCCCTTGTCATTTTACTCAATAGTGAAAATTTCAAGGAATTCACTTTCCATCATGCTACAATATCACTTTTATCTGAAAACTTTTCTAGTTCTTCAGATAAATATTGATAAACTTTAGTCTTATTATTTGAATCGTCATGCTCATTATAACGATTACAAAACATTTCATACACTTTATTGTAGGCCAAACTATTACTTTGTCTCATCACGGTAGAAGTCATTCTAACTATTATAATAGAATTGTCTTTTGAAATTTCCAAACCTAAATCAAATTTATAATGGAGATATAATCTTTTTATTACAATTTCTATTTGTCTCACTAAATCACTTGTCTTGTCACTATCAAACAACACGATGAGACAATGTTTCAAAAACCCTATGTTACATCTAGAATCTAGTACAGTTGTTACATACATCAACATATTGAACTTATCACAACTCTCTTTATATTTGTCAAACTTTTTTTGCATGTCAAAAACTATTCTCTTCAGCAATGCATTATCGCACTTAGAGTGTTTATGGATAACCATTTTCAAATTATTCACTTTGCTAATATAAATATTCGAGGTAACATGTGAGGAAGTCAAAACGACAACAATTATATCGTAAAAGATTTTCAAAAACTTAATAAACTCTCTAATATTAGATCAGTCTTCTATTGTGGATAGTCTTTTGCTTTTCTTATACAAATCAAAAAAATAATGATTATCAATTTCAATAAACTTTGCAAAAGCTCTTTCATACTTTTCGGCGCTATCTAATACCAAATATGTAGAATTTCATCTAGTAGGTACATCAAGACAAACATTACTTTTGTAAATAAACTTTACATTTTCAACACAATTTCTAAATTGTTGTACCCTTGCAGGAGAAGATCGAATATAGTTCATAACTATATGAACTCTTGCAATATACTCTTGATGATCTTTTAAACTATCACACACAATCAAATTCAAAATATATGCAAAACATTGTACATGCATGTGTTCCCTATTCAAAACTAACTCATTTTAATTTTTAATAGTTTTCATCAAATATGAAATTGCAACATTATTCGAAGAAGCATTGTCAACTGTAATCGTCAAAACATTTTCAATTCACCATTCAAATAAACATCTTTCTACTTCTCTACCAATCGTTTCGCCTTTATGATTCGCAATCAAGCGAAAATTGATAATTTTCTTGTACAAAATCTAATCACTATTAACGTAATGAGCAGTTAATACCATGTAATTCAAAATTTGAACAGAAGTCCATGTATATGTAGTCAAGCATACTCGCTAAGATGTCTTTCTAAAATAATTTTTCAATTTCAGTTTTTTTTCTTATAAATACTCAAAATATCTCTGGCAATGATAGTTATAGAAGGTATGAAAAACTTAGGTTGAACATATTGCGAATATGTTTTAAAACCTCAACAAATTTCAAAAGAAATTCATTAACAATAATCATCTTTGCAAGCAGTTTTAGACAAGTTGCAAGACTAAAACAAGTTACATTCATTCCCCCTCCCATATTCTGATAGTTTAAAGTCTTTTGCTTCATATCGATCCTTGCCAACAATTTGTTGCAATTAAATGTGTTTTTTCAAATTTGATGTCTCATTCTTCGATACATAATATGCATATGATTGTGAACAATGATTACATTTTGCTCTAGAATTGCTATTATCATAACTTTCAATCTTCGTAAAATAATTCCAAACTTCTGATTTTTTTTCTTTTTGTTTGACCAAGTGTAGAACCCTCTACACTATCATTAATGCTTTTCATCCTAAAACAAAGTTCATTAATCAAAATCAAAGACAAAATTACTCAAAAAGACAAAAACAGAATTAGTTTGCTGACGATTACCAATTATATTAGCTCTCTGTAAAAACTACAAAATGTGTAGTACACACTACACATGTTGCTATTGGTCATAATAAAACAGCACAAAACAAACAAATAAAACAAAAATTAACAACAAGCAACACAATAAGACAGAATGCTGTCAGCCAAAGAAAAGCAGCACAAAAAAAAAAATTGTTATCAGTCACGCTCGAAGAGTCTCCCAAAACAAAAACATTAATTTCACGGTTCACAGTTCAAAACACATAAATTAAAGATAAAATCAAAGAACAGAATCTGTTTGATTTTGCTCTCGGTCAAAAATAGAAGAGAGCAAAATCATAAAAAATAGAAGAGAACAAAATCAAATAGATTTTGCTCCCGGTCAAAAACAGAAGATAGCAAAATCAAACAGAATTTGCTCTCGGTTAAAAACAGAAGAAAGCAAATAATAGAACGTACTCGGTGGCCGATGATGTTGTCGTCGTCGATAGCCGAGAGTTGATAGCCCATAGCGGAGAGTCATCGTCTGTTGTGTGTTGTCGCTTGTCAGCTCTCTGGAATCTTCAAAAACAGAAGAAATTACTGAAGATTTAGGTCTTCAACACGGTTCTAAATTGCTAGAACCAAATTGATTGGTTCGGTTATGTTACTATCAGTTCTTGCTGATCCAAACCGAAAGCCAAACCAATAAATTCGATTCTTACAATTTAGAACTGCATTTTGGTTTTTTATGTATCAAAACCGACCAAAACGGGACCGATGTCACCGGTTTCGATCAGGGTTTTTCCAGTTCTCGATTTTGGTTCCGTTTTTGAACACCCTACTAAAAAGGACAATAATGGACTATGAAATTGAAAAAAAAAATAATAATTATGATTGCAAATGAATTTTTAACGTGGTACATAATACGACTCGTTAGATATGAAAAGAAAATAGTCGATTTGAATTAAAAAGAGTACACTGATGAGGTGTTATCCTGTTGCATTTGAAAAGAAAATAGATGATCGCGATTAAAGTTGTAATTTTAATATATGTCAAATTTAAACTGTTAGATTAAAACAAACAGACAAAATTAAAACATGAGAGAAAAAGGTTAAGATTTGTCACGTATTTTAATGTCTTTAGTGATGTCAACTACAGAAATACACTCATTCCCATACGTAGATGGCAGCTAATGGGTTGCACAAGGAAGCTGACATTACACATTGGAAAAGATTTATTTTAACAAAAAAAAATTAATTAACTTACATTTAAACTAAGTTTGTTAATGAACTCAAACTATATTACGTTTATAGAACAATTATTGTCGTTCATGTCTCCATTAAAATTTGTCCATGCTCTACTAAATAATGCAATATTGCGAGATTTTGCTCTATTACATTAAAGATAGTTAAAATAATAAATAAATATGGCACCATCATCATCCATCTGGAGTGTAAAAATAAAAATATATAATTTCCTATTAAAAATATAAAACAAACAAATATTACTATCACAACAATTATTCAAATAAGAATGAAATAATAGTTGATAAGTAATTGGAAAAAAGGTCCAATCTTTTGTAACTACGTAGGAAAAATGAGATTGACAAACATCCTATAACTCATCGTATAATTATATATTTAAAAAACTACTCTTTTTTTACAACTCCGTAAAACAGTGGCAAAAAGGAGAGTAGAATGCTATATATACGAAATAATAATAATATCGAACGACATATAATTAATCATTCTATATCCCGTCCAACTATCGTGCATTTTGACTAATTTCTTGAGATTCATATATGATTTCATCAGAAATTTATTTAAATTAGTCAGAATAAGCCAACGATATTTTACAACAAGAAAAATAGAGATCACCTACATGCTAGTAAATAAGATGTTCAAAACAATTCAATGTTCTTCCATTAAATATTCAAGTTTTTCAACAGATACTACTTGATCAG
>CM039522.1:15274754-15293435 GCA_022433055.1 Begonia peltatifolia
AAGTGTATTACTGAACAATGTTAGAAAATGTAACGAAAAAGAGTTTATTTTGATGCAGAAACGATATTTGGCTTTTGCAGAGAGGGTTTTTCGAAAGGTTGAAGATGAAGAAGGATGTAGATGGAATGAAGGTAGATTTATCAGCTCATTCAGGAAACAAAGTGTTGCCGGTCAGTGACCAGGGGACGGCGTCGCTGATGAGCTACAAGAAAGAGAGCGTCAAAGGGGAGATAAAAAGCAAAGCTTTATCGAGAATGAAAGAGCTTCTCAAATGGGCTGCCTCTCCAAAGTCTGATAAACCATCGAAGCTCATCAAGGTGAATTAAGTCTGAAAATAAAGAAAAATAAAATGAATTTAAAAAAAAAAAAAAAAACTTATTTCCGTCATGTTTCTCAGGCTCTGCATTTTAGAAATCACCCATCTGTAAAAGCAGTGAAAGATGAACGCAGAGGAGACGACGGCTGCAGCGACAGAGACGACGGCTGCGGCGACGGAGACGACGACGACGACGAAGGGAGCATCGAATCTCCGAAGCTAAGTCTGAGATGGGACGCAGAAAGCTGCTATAAAATCTCGTCGCCTCTCTCTTCAGTTTCAGAACCTTCTTTCGACGGCGACAACGACGACTCAAACACGAACAGCTCTCCACCCAGATTTTCTGCTTCTAGAAGAGCAAACTGGATCACGACTGATTCCGACTGTAAGAAGATTATCAGATCAACCCGTCATTTGAAACTTCCACAATTTTCTTCGATTTAAACTGACTCTTTTCTTTAACGTGCAGTCGTGGTTTTGGAGCTGCTCCGGGAAGAAATCCAGCGGAGGGATTAGTGTTTAAAACTGAAAAATATGTAATTTATTTTAAATTAATAATATATATTTATTGAATTTAAATAGTCGAATTTAAGGTAAGAAAATTATTTAAAAATAATATTACTTTTAATCTCTTGTTCTCTTGACTTAAAAAACTTGGTATCGTGATTGATGCCGTCAATCTAATAAATTATTATATTAATTATAATTAAATTGTATTAATTAATACATCATCAAATTTTTTAAAAAAGTAAAAATAATATCATTATTTATTAAATATAAATATTTTTTATTTAATGAACGTATTGACTTGATTTATAAATTTTTTAAGATTATTTTATCTTGATTTCAAATTTCATCGAAGGACAAATTTAAATTTTATCAATTACACGATAAAATTTAAAAATCATGTTAAAATGTGTTATTAAATAAAAAAATATAATATATATATATATATATATATATATTAAATTTAACGGACGAATTGATGTTATCGTTTTAAAAGTTAAATGAGGAAATAGTAATCATCTAAATTGAAGTTTATCCAATATTTTATTTATTTCCACCCTTTGGGTAAGAAGTTCTTGTATACTCGTCGTCGTCGGTCCCCACGCTCGCGGTCACGTTCACCCACCCTTCAAACAACTCCCATTCTCTCTCTCCGCTCCTCCGTCTTTCTCTCGGAAAATTCAGTCCTCTCGAGCTGGATCTATCTCATTCTCATCGCGAATTTCATCATATTATGCTCGTTGAAAATGGCGGAAATCGGTAACCTCAGCTCGGACCTAATCGAGCTGATCCTCTCCTACCTTCCGATCCCGACTCTCATACGAGCTTCCACTGTCTGCAAGTTCTGGCGCTCCGTTATACGCTCCGCGAGCTTTTCTGCTAAGCGAATCGATTGTCAGCGACAGCCGTGGTTCTTCCTCTACGGCCTTCACAACACGTCCTCCAAGAACAACCAGTCTTTCGCCTTTGATCCTCTCTCTAACCTTTGGTTCCGCCTACCTATCTTTCCTGTTCTTCAACCTGGCTCTTGCTGCCTCGGTTCTGATGGTTTTTTCTTCACCACTGCTCCGTTGTTTAATTACACTCCCATTTTTAAACACTCTTGGAAAACTACTTCTCCGCTCAGATTCTCGCGGATTAACCCTCTCTTGGGTGTTTTTCGAAACGATTCTGACTTACCTCATTTCATAGTCGTTGGGGGCGTGAGATTCATCGGTGGCCTTGTCGATATAGAGGATCGTTTGGCCGTTGAAATTTACGACCCTCTTTTGGATTCGTGGAAGCTCTGTGCTCCACTGCCTGCCGATTTCAGGTCAGGGAACTCGTCTCACTCGTTGTCTTCCGCCTTGTTTCGAGGTAGATTTTACGTTTTTGGCATCTTTTCCTGCTTCGTTTCATCATTCGATTTGAATCAGCATGTTTGGAGTGAGGTCCAGACGCTTAGGCCTCCTGGTATCCTTTTCTCCTTCTTAATCGCCTGTCAGAATCGCCTAATTTTGGCCGGAATTTGCAATTCTCCCCTTGGCATATCATTCAATCTATGGAAGATTGACGAGAAGACTATGGAATTCAGTGAGATTGCGATTATGCCTCACGAGCTGCTTTATAGCTTAATTGATAGCGACGAGGACGAAAAATTCGCCAGTTTGAAATGCGTTGGATTAGGCAATCTTCTATATATTTTTAACGAAGAGTATTATAAAGAGTATCCTGCTTGTATTTGTGAGATCAGCGATGAATCTGGCAAATGTAGCTGGAGGAAAGCCCCAAAATTACCTACCCCTGCTAATAAATTCCATAAGGTCCTTAGCTTTTGTTCTACGGTTTCACTTGGTAATATTCTCGGGGGCAAGGATGAGGGAATTGATCAGATGCTTGCAATGGAAGACTGATCTATCCGCTTATCTGGTATGAAATAAATCTGAAAATATTTCTTACTTTTCATTCATCTTTCTTGAATATCCAATTAGGGTGTCAGAAAATTGTACTCTTAAGGTTTCATGGTCAAGAGATTGTGTTGGCTGTGAAATTTAGGTTCAGAGCTAGAGAAAAGAAAACAAAATTGAAATCATGGATTATAAGTCCATCGTTATTAAGTTGCTTTCTCCACATAAAAACTTAAGATGTAAACAACTTCTAAAACTCAAATTATTTCATTCCTCTCTTTATGTTTGGATCTAAAATTTTGCAATGTTTCTTCCTCCCTCACCCCGTATTGTCTTTGTGAGTGGTTTAGCACTTCTTTCTACTATCTACACAAAAAAAAAAAAAAAATACTGCTCAGGCCAGCAAATACAGATTATGCACCACGTAATATATAATCAAAAGGTAAAATTCCCATCTTATTACAGAACACGGACGAGAGTCCAATTGCTTATTTTTCTAGTAAATAGTAGAAAGTGATGATGGAAAGCTCTTTGAACTCTCTTCTGTGGTTGACAGTGAGGGGTGGCAGTTTTATCTACATTGAAAATGTCATCATCTTTAAAAGTGTTTCTAAAAACTATTCTTGAAAAAACAGATACAAAATTGGGAACAGGAAACTGAGATAACATTCTAATTTTATACATAGCTAGATTTTGCTTTGGAGTAGATTTCCGTAAAGGTCTCATGATTCTCTTCTGTGATAAGTCACAAACTTGCCTTTTTCTTTCCCTTTATTGCAAAATGTATTAGTGTTGTGGGAGAATGGAGATCCAGGTGCAGTTAATTTCATTTTCTTTTGATTTTCATTCAGTTACCTTAATTCTTTTTAGGCTGATCAAGTTATGTGACAAAATTGTGAAAGAAGTTATGGATGTTTCATAGGGTTCTGTTGTGCTAGCAAGGGGATCGGGTCATTAGATTCGATCATTTTTTTTGGACCTAGGATTTCTAGGAGTTCTTACAAATTTTCCGCTCATACAAACTATTTTTGTACTCCGAACATTGACACTTTGCGTCCAGTCCGGTCATAATTTATTTTTTGATTTGGCACTTCATTATTTCAGTTATTGAAGAAATTTACAACACTTATTTGTGGAATTGTTCTGTAATTAGGTTTACTTTTGTCACACACTACACAAACATACGGATTGTAAACACCATTTTTTCTTGTGCCAATTTGCTGAAATGGAGACGGAATTCCTAACTCTGAAGCAAATGTTGTAGGAAACAAAGCGTGTCCTTGGTGGTCTCTTCTTTTTATAGACTTTCTCCAGATCAACTTCAAGGACTTCAATTCTCAATAACTTAAGACGATGGTGGGCTATTCTCGGATCTCATATTCTCCTCTGCCCGTATTTGTTTGTCGTATTAATGCACCCAAAGACGGTATACAATTACACCCATTTGTATTATTCAGTCGATGATTAAATTGGATTGAAGCCATGGAACTTAGGTATGGATTAAACTCCATAGTAGTAGTTATTATTTATAGAGTAATATAAGATCTAGACTTTGAAGACACTTTTAATTCTTGTATGATATTATTTTTTATCTTAACTATTCGGAACAGCATGACGAGAGCTCTTCACATCAATTAGAATTTGAAGAGTTCATTGATTTTGATTCATAACTATAATTTAGTCACTAAATTAAAGAGTCATAGACAACTAATACAACAAGCTGTCTTTTAAACGATCTCTTCTACTTTTTGTTGTTAGCAAAACAACCAAAGAGACGCATGAACCGATAAAATATGTCAAATGTCTTCTGGCTTAATTATCTCGACCTACTCGATTTTCTTACAAAAGTTCGATATCACAATCGGTTTTGAAGATGAGAAGACAATCCAACTGAAGTTTGTGTTCGAAATCGAGCTCAAAATTGATTATATGCTTGAATTGAATGAGTTGAGGTAATTATTGGTTGATTAAAATATCTAATACAAGAAAAAAAAAAATGCAAGATATTTGATAAATTTTACGTCTTTTGGTTTTTTATTAACGATTCATAGTAAAATGATAATTTACGCACAAAATAACTAATTTAGCGTAGAATTTAAGCGATTATAAGCGGCCATGTATGTCTTTTGTCACTTGTGCGAATGATTTTCTATTATGTATGCCGATAAATAATTGTAACATATAAAGATTTATAAAGTAATATTAGCAAAATAAAATATAATTTTATTCTGTAAATACATTCCACTGATATCTAATTTGGAGTTGGAAGTGTTAATCCTGACCGTTCATTTATTCGACATTGATTATAAATTAAATCATAAAGGCCGCAGTCACGTAAGAGATTTAGAATCTCTATCTGAGCCTGAGGTTTTAGCCCCCTTCTTCCACCCTTCGCCTGCACTTTCTCTAGGGTTTTTCCTCTCTCTGCGCGGAAGCTGAAGCAAAAGCAGAAACTATGGATAGATATCAGAGGGTCGAGAGGCCGAAACCTGAGTCCCCGATTAACGAGAACGAGATCCGTATCACCACCCAGGGTGCTATTCGCAATTACATCACCTATGCCACTTCTCTGCTTCAGGTATATTCTCTTCTCCTAAATCTCAACCTTCTTTTTCTTTTCGTTGACTTGTTTTTTTTTTTTTTTATTTAGCTCGTAGTTTGGGTCCGTCATGCTGCTTATTGATTCGGACTTTGAGAGATTTACTTTTAAGTTACTTTTTGCTGGTTCTGGTGTATTCGTTTAGTGGCAGATAGCAATGCTGTTGGGTTTCTTTAGCTGATACCTACATTTTGAGAGCTTTTGCATGTTTTGATGGCTCTAATTTTTTTTTTTTTAATATTTTGCTTTATATTTCATATGGTAACTGTTATTTTCTATTCAGTCTATATACTGACTGAAACCGTTATTCTTTGCATGCCCTTTCGCAATCTTATTCTTTTCCTTTGTTTTTAGGATTTGTGTGTGTGACAGTTTGAAATGGAGAAAGATATCTTGTTTAAATGAGAGGGGATGGTCCGGAAGACTCTTTTTTAAATAGCATTTGAATGATTTCTGCTAAAGATTTGCTACCTCTTGTTCACTCTTTCATTGTTGTTTTTTGCTAGGTTAACTTTATAGAAAAGTAAATACAATAATAGGTTTTGGTTTTGCCAAAAAACTTCATCCTCAGATCTCTCAATCCTTATGGATGAATATATCTTAGCTGATTATTTTTTCCATTATGTCTCCTTCAATGAAAAAAGAATGTCATTTTCAAGTTTGAGTTTCCTCTGCCTGCTGAAACTCATATGCCCACTTAACACAAACACACCCTATTCAAGGCTCGCCATTTCCCCTTCTCATTAGGGACCATGGTGGATGAAAATTAAAATTATTTTATCATTTCATAACAATTGACTAATTTATTTTCATGGTGTGTTGTAGTATTTTGATGTAGGCTAGAAGTAATTATTAAATATGTTTTAGTTGCATTGTTTAGCTTAAATTACCGATCATAGTTATAATTCTTTCTTAGAGTTATATTTTTAATCAACTAAACCAATAGTTAATAGTACTAAAAAATAAATCCACTCCTAGACAAATGTAATTGATGGATTGAATGTACGGTCACAATTTTTTCTTCAATTCTCTCTGAATTTTAAGTTTTCTCCTTAGAGTGATCACTGTTCTTACTTCTTGGTGACCAATCATCATATCTCTTCACCATAGTATAAATTCTGAATCAATTTCTCTTTTTATAACCAATATATTAGGAGAAACAAGAAAGAGAGATTGTCTTGAAAGCAATGGGTCAGGCAATCAGCAAAACAGTCGCTGTTACAGAGATTTTAAAGGTTTGTCCCTTTTGAGATGTACCCTTCTGTTTTCAGTTACTTGTGGTTGAGGTGCATAATAAGTTACGTTTTTTTTTTTCAAATAATTTACAGAAGAGGATTCCCCAGCTGTATCAAGATACCGATATCAGCTCAGTGAGCATTACTGATGTATGGGAACCAATTGAGGAGGGTCTAGTACCGTGAGTTCTATTTTCCTTATCCTTGAATTAATTGCACCTCTGTAGTTTTTGTGCTCGCATGCAAGGTCATGCACTAATTTTATCTATATCAGCATTTCTTATGAACTAAGCAATTTTATTTTATGCAGTTTGGAAATGACCCGCCATGTCTCAATGATATCAATCACTTTATCAATGCATGAGCTGAACACAAACTCTCCAGGGTGAGTGATTTGGGGGAAATTATCTTTGTCACATGTTGCCAGTCATTGATCAAGATTAAGTTCTCTTTTTTAGGATTTTTTTGTTTAGAAGGTCTGGAAACTCAAGAAAATGGATTTACTTATTTTCATAGACAGGGCCATTTAATTTTTTGATTTAATTAAAATTTATAGGTATCAAGCTCCAATCAATGCAGGACAACCAAATCAAAAGTCTACCTATCGACGGCAGCAACAACCACCACCCAAACAAGCTCGTGGTGGATATGACAGTCTTTATGAAGGTGATAGTTTGTGGAGTTATTAGTTGTTGCTTTTGTTATCTAAAGAAATATTGACATGTTCTTAGTACTTGATTAGATTCATATGGTCGAGGACGAGGTCGTGGTAGAGGCAGAGGGCGAGGACGTGGTCGGGGTGGATATGAAAATTATCAAGGTGGATACGAGAGTAATCAGGGTGGATCCGGTGGCAACCTAGGTGGATACCGAAGCAACCAAGGTGGATACAGGAATAATCAAGGTGGTTTTCAGAATGATCAAGGTGGATATCGAAACAATCGAGGTGGATATCAAAATGATCAAGGTGGATATCGAAACAATCGAAGTGGATATCAGAATGATCAAGGTGGATATCAGAATGATCAAGGTGGATATCGAAACAATCGAGGTGGATATCAGAACAACCGAGGTGGATATGAGAACAATCAAGGTGGATATCAGAACAATCGAGTTGGATATAATAATAACCAGCGTGGGTACAAGGACAACCAAGGAGGATATGGAGACTATCAAGGCGGATATGGGGATGATCAAGGAGGATATGGAAACAGCCAAGGAGGGTATGGGAATTATCAAGGAGGATATGGGAACTATGAAGGTATAACTTGCTGATGGTTGAATTGAATTGGTAGAAGATATAGCTTTTCATTTTTATTGACAACCAATGCGATTTCTATGCTCACTTTTGCCGATAGATAATGGTGGACGTTCAAACCGAGGAAGAGGTAGTGGAAGAGGCCGAGGCTGGGGGGGTTATCGTGGTATGTTTGTTTTCTAGTTTATATTGTGAACTTTTGAGTTTTGAAAGTGAGAAGACTGCGGATAACTATGAAATTTTTCTGATTTCTTTTCTGACTTGGGCCCTAAACAATTAATTGGATAGCTGATGTAGTTCTGTGCCACTGCGTATTTCACTCAGGTGGTGGATATGAAAGATCAAGTGGGGGCAGAAGCTATGGCCAAGGCCGGGGACAGATGGGGGGTAGATCTCGAGCTGGTGGCGAGCAGGGTTAACGAGAAAGGTTGTTCCATTTTCGACGATGCAAAATAGCTTTTTACCTTGGAGAGGTGGAGTTAGTGGTGCTATAAAGTTGGAACTTAGATAAAGAGTGAAAATTTGGGTCTCAATTTCCAGGGCTGCTAGTAGTTGTGCTTTATGATTTTGATTTTGATTTTGATTTTGATTAATGATTATATGGAAATGGGCAGGTGGCTTTGTTCATGTTCTGCATTTTGCCCTTATTGAAGTTGGTGAATCTATAATCTGTCAATTCATTTTTATCTTACATCTTTTTCTTCACTTTATTTACATTTGGAGTTTACTACTACTTTTATTTTCTTAGATTTTTCCAAATATATTATATTATATTAAATATAGGGTAAATGACAATATTCATCATTATATGCGAGTATTTTATTTATTTTTTAAATAAGTTAATTTTGATGTAGTCATCCGAACTCGGACTCTCCTCATGTGATATCATCGTAAACTTATGACAATTATGTAGCTATAAAATTAATTAAATGTACCCAAATGACCCCACTATTAATCCCGACAAACTTCGATATGACTCGATAATCTAAACTATCAAAAATGTTATCTACGTTGTCATTGGGAAAGAGGTTGTTCACGATAAATCTATGAAAGATCGAACATGAATTAGTTAAGATGTACATGAGTATAAACGGGACATAACACATGATAGATTTATGCAACAAGGATAGACACATATAAGATAAAATGCCTAAACCCCACTCCCAACGTGACATTTATCACGTGGTTATTAGTTTCAGAACGAACCGACAAGTCGGTTATTGGGTCGGGTATACATGGCCCATAAAATGATTTTAAGGATGGAAATTGGGTAGTCCGGGAAGAAAATACCGAACCGAGAGCTTCGATTCGACCCAGTCAGGTCCTCTGCAAATAGTAGATATTCATGATTTCCCGTTTGGTCGACGAGAAACGGAGGGAAAGTGACGGAAAATCTCGGGAGTTTTGGAAAATGAATGCGATTTCTGCTTCCGCTTCGCCTTTTTCGCCTCTTTTTACACCGCCGGCCAAACCTCAGGCTAATTGTTTTACATCGGCAACTTGCTCGGTGTTTCTGGGCAATCCAACCCCTTCAATTTCTAAGCTCAAAAGGATTGGATGTTCTGTAGAAAATGGGTTTCAGAGAGTTAGATTATGCTGCAATGGAAGCACCAACCCCAGTGGTCCTGGCTCAGGTATACTCTCTTGCTTCTTCAACTGTTTGCTTTTCTATGTTAAGGATTTCTTTAAGCAAACCTCAAGAATAGTAAATTTTATTGAAGAAATACGTTGAATTAGAGAGACCACTTCATACAACATGTACTCTATGAATTAACAATGAGTCTATTTTTAAATTTGTCTTACACAACGCTTATGAGATACATTACTCAATCAAGATTTATGCATTTATGCTTGATGGGTCTCTCATTTCTTATATTGTATGAATTCTGCCTGGTGATTTTTTACATTAATATTGTTATCATTAATTAAAGAGAACCATCATGCCTTAATTTCACAATTAGAAGAAAAATAGTTGTGATGAAAGGAAAAGAAATACAATCTGCCAAGAGTTGATGAATTTTCTCTTCCATTTACGAAATTTTCTTTCTGGCTTTGCATTCATTCTCATCCTTCCTACCATTTAACTCATGTATTGCAGCCGATAGCGAAAACAGGAGCATTCTCGATGCGTTTTTCTTAGGAAAAGCTCTTGCCGAAGCTCTAACTGAGCGGATTGAGTCAAGTTTGGGGGAACTAGCAAGTGAAGTTGGTAGGCTGCAAGCTGAACAGCAAAAGCAACTGCAACTATTTCAGGCATGAATGATTCATGTTTCGTTCTATTAACTACGATTTCTGATTTCCAATGTTTTATTGTTCTCTTTTAGCTTTTGCAAACTTCATTCTTACAGAGGAAGAAAAACAGTAATTTTCTCCATATCCCGACTAATTCTAGCTATGATTGATCGCCATCTTGGTTATTTGGCCATCTATCGGTTCTGTATTACTTTTAAAATAATTGGTTTTATGACCATATTCACTTCGAAGGAAAAGTGTTCTTTCCCATTTAATGCATCTGCCAATATGTTCTTTCCTTTTCTTGCTAACTTTTTTCATTCACTCCTTAAATAAATTAATGTCTCCATCCTTTTGAGTTCATTGATTTAAATGGTGACTTCACTTTTGAAATCTAAGTTTCTAAAACTTTCTTATTCATGAAAGTAATTGAATCCACTTAATGCAGGAAGAGATAATAGAAAGAGCCAAAAAGGCGAAAGACCAAGCTGCACGAGATGCCATTGAATCGAAAGAACTACTTTCCACATCTACTTCTGGATTTTCAACTCCACTTACCAAAGCTAATGCTTCATCCGATCAATCCTCAGCAACATCAGAAACAGAACCTTTGCTGTAAGCGAAGACGAATGAGTAATTATTATTTTCTGGTTAAGAGAAGGAAGGTGGAATAAGAGATCGCATGCTATTGAGCATTGAATGGTGCACTTCAAATGTTGGTAAGATATATATTGTCATGTGTAATGCACTTGAATGACTTTGCGGGTGTCCTTGTTTGGTTGTTTCAATCTTTAAAGCATGCGGGGTTGGCACATTTTTCAGCGATCTTTTGTCCGTTTTCTGAATATGAAGTTGTCCTGCTGAGCTAAACATGTGGGTGGTTTAAACCAATTCTGCGTGAGAGAGACAGTCGGTGTGAGGCGGCTTTTGTTTGGGCCGTCTTTTTTGCATGTATACCGGCAAACCAAACCCCCGGATTGGTTTGGCCAGATTTTGACAAATTAACCAAGAAAACCACACTTTACAGAGTTGATTTGGTTTGGGTTTTGATGCAATTCTTCCACTCATACATTGAAGAAGAATGAATAATACTTAGTTGTTACCCGGGTAAAATGCAATATACAAAAATTTTTAAGCCAAACTGCAGTTCTTTGGGATATTAGCAAGGTAGGACCTCATAGTTAATATTTCGTGTTTTTGCCCGTTACGATAATTTTAACCCATTTTAGTTATGTACACTCATCTTCGCACTCGATTTTGAACACGGATATCAATTGAAATACATTTAAGCCAACAAAATCCCCAACGGTTTCCACCAACGGTAGCTACCTTCTGTAGAAAGTCGTCAACTGAATCGAAGGCCGGGATCTTATATAGACTTACTAGTAGGCTGGCAGGGCAAAGCTCGAGTTTAGTGGACTATTTAGAGAACACATGAGGAAGCTGGAGTTTAGTGGACTAGTTTAACATAGTTAAAACCCAAATAACAACACCACATTACAAAAGATTATCTTGAAGAGTAATATTCCACCCATCTTGATACGGTCAAATATAGCTTTTGGATCATGATCCCCCAAATTATGCACAATAAAAAACATACTTAAGAGAGCCACATAGAATCCAATTCCAGAAAGCTTGTGAGGACGGCAGGGAATGCTAAAAAGGCGTACCTATTTTGTTCAAAAGTAACACTAGATGCTTATCCGGACCATATTTCATCACCCATCTTTTCCATATCAATGCAGCCGGTGCCGAGGGGGTCATGAGCATCAAGAACTTCCAAAATGACTTCAGATGCTTCTATAACTTTGACCATTTCTGTTGGTCGTGATAGTTTTGTCAATTCAGCTTCTAAACTTGAAAAAAGTACACAAATAAAGTATCTATTTTTGACCATTTCTTTTGGAAAAACAACTCCCTGAAACTTAGCTTCCCACTCATCTATTTCTCAACTGTAATTGATTTGTCGTGGTCAAAGTTATCGATAGTGTAATGTTAGACGTATTATCAGTGTTAATACACTCAGATCTGTCGTCTACATTCCATGTTACTTAGCATAAATAATATACTAATAAAAACTATTTACATTTTATCGTTATTGCTCTACTACTACTAGCAAAATAATTGACGAGTAAAACGATATATGTTAATTGTATATCTAAATTATTATTAACACAATTCTCGTACTAAATTTAAAAAAAAAAGGAAGACCTAATATGAAGATCCAACTCATACCAGTCGCGGCCCACAATCTCACATTGCTTGAGAGTGTAAAAGATGCACGATTTATTAATAGAATTTTTTTTATTACTTAGTACAACGCATTTTAGTCTAACCCCAAAACTAAATTTGTCATGCTCTATCTCAAAGCGGACAATATTATATTGTGAACACTTGATCACGTTGCATCTACCAGTCTCGTTGAGTTGAACTCTTCATTTTTTTCAAAAAGCAAAATTATGCACAAATTAAGAAAAAAGAGTAAAAATTGTATAATAATGATGGTTGATGAAACATCACCATCTTTACCAAATGGAAAAGTAAGACGACCTCAAATCTAACGTGTGTGTGTGTGTGTGTGTAATTGACTCATTTGAGAGTTGTAAGGCAAAGGGGACTGTGTAAGTGATTTTATGTAATTAAAGGAAAGAGGGAAGAAAGTTTGAAAGCAAAGAAAAGAGAAGAAAATATTGTTTTCTATGGATTTCCTTGGACACATTATTTATTCAACTTCATTTCCACTTTCTTATTTTACCCCTTTGGTTTTGAATGCTTGGCCTAAAAAAAAGAGGGTTTGAATTTAATTTGACGTTTACACGTGACTCGTGTGATGATTTTAACGTTTTCGGTATTTAAGTTCTGCGTATATAATTTTCGATAAAAGTTGACGGTGTCGATTGTATTTACGCTATACTTTCATAAGGTAAATTGCACTAGGAGATGGTGAACACAAATATAAGCAAAGATTATGCTCAAGAGAGACTAGATCTTTCTTTACTTCTGCCTTTTTTTTTTGTTAGAAAGCTTGAAAGATTCGATATAACGTAAAAAAATATAAATAATTATATGAGTTTTAGAATAAGAACTTAGATTTTTCATACCATTATAATTACTAATAGTATTAGAGTACAAGATCTCAATAAAATAAACGTGAAGGAACATGTTAAGCGTAAATGGTTAATTATTGTTAGTAACAGTTCTTGTTAGGCTTTTGTTTTTGGGACCGTTTATTGAGTTGTAGTTCCAATAATACAATATTGTTTGTTCCATGATTTTGTTATTGAATTATAGCGTGTGTGTGTGTGTGCACGGAGGTGCGTGCATGGCTTAGATTTCTTCAAAGTAAAACTTCCTCATGCATGACCTCTTGGGAGCAATTGGGAGCAATAGTTAAAGTAAGAACAATGTCTTCCACAGTTCTCTTGCAAGAACCACCGATGTTTGGACAATTGTACCGGTACTATAGTGCGGCGGTAGGTTTCCATTATCACAGCCATTGGGTTCTTCTGCAACACTTTTCACTAAACCTCCGAGCTAATTTTCTTGCTAAGTTTGGGTGGATCATATTCATGGCCCTACAGTTCCCACCGATGGCCCTCACGATGTTCACATTACGACAATTCTCGTGTTTTAAACTTGATTTTTTTTTTTTTAGAAATGTTCAATTTGACGAACTATTTACGATAAACGCAATTATGTAATCGGAGAATAGTTGAATAATTAAGTTGCTAACAAAAATAATTTAAACATCAGCTTGTTATTATTTTTTCTAGTTCGAAGGTTGTTTTGATCTTTACTATTCTTTTTAATGAGTTTTCAAAATCTAATAATAATTTTTTACTCGAAATTTAAAAAACTATTAAATTGCATAGCTTATGACTCATCCATGTTAGATTCTTCTTTTCTTTCTTAGATTTATTTATTTATTTATGCCAATTTTTAACTCCTCAAAAAGACATTTTATGTGTTTGACTAAAGTTTCCTGAATCTTATCAAAAAAAGTTGAAGGCAACATGGCAGAATCAAAAGTTAATCGCAATTAATTATTTAATTATGATTAATTTATTAGCACCAATGCAATAATTATCTTTCTAATTTATTGGGTTTAATATAAAAAAAATAGAAATAGTTTAATGAATTGGATTTGGATTTTATTCCAAAGCCTAACAATAAGAACATTGCCTATGAATAAGGCATTTATATTATTCTATCACCTGTTCCTCCTCTTCCTTTTTAAGTTAATATAATTTTATTTTCGAATTTCAGTTGAAATTTTATTTTTCAACTGTTAGATGGAAAGATAGCGAGCGTAAGAGCGCCGAGTAATAAAGATATCTTTACTTTATCTTATATTCTTTTAGAGTGTTTTTGTGGGAGGGATTTGTCACATATTTATTTTCTTATTTTAGGTTATGATAGTGTATTTTACATTATGTACAAGTTATTTGAATTTGTATATTCATTATTGTATTATCAAGATGCTACTATTCGACACATAATCCTCCTTGAGGCAAAATGTTCCTTATTTCAGTTACGATCTCATTTTAAGTCGCGACGTATTCTTGTTAATATAACATTATTTGCTTTAATTTGAAGTCGGTCTAGATTTACTTTCAAGTCTTATTCCAAAACTTGTTTTATTGGCTTGAGAAGAAAATTATACACTTTTATGTCGTATAGTTTTATTTTTTGAATTTTATTCTGAAAATTATTTTATAAGCTTGAAAAGAAATCTGTATTTATAAATTATTCACAATTATTATTATTAAGTAACGAGAATTTGTATTCTTAAACTATCTTCGTCTTCGTCTTCAAAGGTAACTTTAATCCGAGCATAAATATTTTGAACTTAGTGAATCAAATTGGCTGGAGAAACAGATGGAAACTGAAGGAGCAGTGATTGGAGTGGGGCTTACCAGTTTCTGCCATTCGAGACAAGACCTTGGCTCTAATCTGCAGAAGAGAAGGAGGACCCTACAAAGTGTGACACAGTTGGGTACAGCTAAAGAGTGTGTGTATTTTATGTAGCTCCATTAATTTTATACTTGTGAAAACAACCTCCGATTTGATGTCTCATTCTCCACATACACCAATAATTTTAGAGGCAGATATTTGTGTTGTATGACCTTCTGATATTTCCTTCGATTATTTTTGTTAGAAATTGAACAACCCTGAATAGAAAATCTGATGACGTGTGATACTAAATTTACTTACAAAAATTCTTTCGATAAAAGAACCACAAGTACAGAAATAAATTTATTTTGAATATCGAAATACAACAACAGATTTACGATTCTATCTTATAAAAAAAATAAAATTTTAATATTATTCGCAACGTAGATATAACTAATCTGACCCATATAAAATTCGAATCACAGTCGAAATTTAATAATTTTTATTATTTTTTTTTTAGAAGAAAAGGCAAGGAAAGTTGTGGGAATGCAGATGAAGAATAAATAAGTGGGAAAAAGAATAAATGAAGTATAATGTAGAAATATATTAGGATCGAAAAGTGGTGTGCTCTTTTGACTTAGGAGAGAAATCATGATATTGGGAATTGTAGAAATATTCCATGGTTTTTTCAAGTTTTTCAAAAGATAAAAAAACAAAATTCCAAATGATTCAAGTGTAACTCGTAAAAATCGTAAAAGTAATCGTTTTCGACCAACTCGTGTTTCTCTCTTCTTACATTTTTTTCATTTGTCAAGATATTTTAATCTGATTTTTAACGTTTCCGGTAATTTCTGACATCTCCGACGATTTCTATCTTAATTTCAAAATAAAGTTAAAAACGTTAAAAATTGAATTAAAATACTTTGTTAAAAATAACAAAACCAGCATAATTAGAAATTATATCAAACTCGATGCGTGTTGAGTAAGACTCCGTACGTCGGATTAATTTGACAAGTTAAAAAACATCGTCGTAAATAATAACGTGACAAGTATATAATTTTTTTCAAAGATAGATAGGAAGTCACTCTTACTCTTATCTTTCCAAGTAATCCACAATATAGTTAGTGACTTGACATTTTAGGTCGTTACATGTTGATTATATAGATTATAATATAATGTACATAAATTAATTATATGGATGTAGAAGGCTGTTTCGTCTCTCTTGGACTCGAATCCTGAATTATTGGTGATTAAGAAAAAGTAATTATAATAAAGCATTTAAATGGGTCCCATTATATTGACTTTGGGCTCCCAAATTTCGTGAAATAGAAGCAAATGGACAGCAAAAAGCTTGCACAGAGAGCCAAAAAGGGGATTGGGTGTTCTTTAATTTCTATTATATTTATTAATTATTATAATAAAAAATTGTAGAAAAGTAATGTCTGTAAACTTATGAACGTCAATATTGCCAAGTTTTGCTCTCAATTATATATATATTCTAAGGCTTGATGCGAGATTTGGATTTCTTTAGATCTTTGGATAATTGAGATTGACTCTAATAGACCCGTTTAAGATAGAGATTTATTTTTATGTCTAGCATTATATTATTTTTTACAATATTATTTTGAGACACGTTCTCGTATAAAATGATATATTTATTTTTATTGCTCGTCAATTTTTATATTACATATGTATTTTTCATTAGACATATTTATTTGAAATACACATTACTTTATTGAACATCTATATTGTAATTTAGTTTTATTGAGCCCTGATTTTTATTTTTATTGAAGTCTTCTGCTATTACTTAGAATAATTTAATATAAGGGTTGGGCAGTTTGGTCGGCTTTTGGACCGAGTTGCTACTTGTTTTGTCTCGGGTCCTTCATATTACCTTACAACACTTGGGTGTTGTCCTAAAGTACATATTGTTTAACAAAAGAATTTTACTTATATATTGATCTCCTACACACTTTACAAATGATGTGAGATTGTATGGTGCTCTTAATATTGTCATTATTACTTCATATGACGAGTTAGCAAATATTATTTCCTTGAGAGTCTGACGTCTTTGTTAACCACACTCACCAACAAGATATTATTCGTGTAGGAATCTGTCTATTTCTAAGTTAAAATAGTTTAAAATTAATGTAAATTGTGGGAACAAAACCCAGAGGTGTATAATCCCTCATTCAATTTTGTTGGGGTGAATTGTTCATATATATTCGATCTCATCTCCAATTAGTAAAATGTATTTTAGGATGAAATTCAAGAGTAAAATCGTGCTGGCATAATGGTGCGAGAGACGGTACTCATCAAAAGTGTGGCCAAAGGTTGGGTTATTGAAGAAGTCCGTCGTGTTCTTGAATAGAATGATCCCAAGACGTTTGGTGGACTTGAATTGAGTGACTGACACGTAGATTTCATCTCCAACTAGGTTAAAGACTTTTGGAGAGAAACTCAATAATAAAGTCATACGAATCTAAGCACAAAACATATAATATCATACCAGTTGATGGAGTTTGAGTTTTAAAGTCCAGTCCATAGTGAGCTAAGGTTAGTACATGTTTGTTTTTGTGTCTTATCTGGTCGTGTTAGTTTAGAAAGAAAACTCTACTTATATATTAATTTTCTCTATGTTTTTATTAACGACTTAAAATTGTGCAACTCTCTTAATAACGATTATCATAAAGTAGAAAAAATAAAGTGAAAGTGAGAATGTCAGTGCATTGCATTGCATGAGAAATGATTCATGAAACAAAATGAAACTTTACGTAGCATCATAATATTTGACTAAGTTACAGACGTAGGAGGGTCCCCAGGTATCACCCTTCATGGGGGACAATCTATTTCTCTCTTTCTATGGTGACATAAGGCCACTAAGCTTCTGCGTATGAAATAATTAATCCCCATTTTCTCGAATTCCTAATGTTTGATCATAATCTTCACCCAACATAAAGACTGGACCGAGCTACTAGAGTTTGAAAATTTTTTACATGCAGAAGTAACAAGTAAAATTTTACGAGGTTTGCAAATTACGTCAAGAATAAACTCATATAATTCCCGCTCATCCTCTGGAATTAGGGTTTAACTCACGAGAGATGAAATTCTGAAGTTATATTTTAGATCGGAACGATATTTATTTTTCTTTGTTTTTTAAGATTTACCCTCTTCATTAAAGAATTTCTAATTATGAAAAATCATACTAATAAAGAGAAGAATGGTATTTAGGGTTTGGCAAGTCAATGAAAGATTTATTGAAAACCGTCCAAACCAGAAAAAGTCACTGTCCTTGTCCTTCTCCTTTCTTTCTTTTTTTCTTTGTTTGTGCTTTATCTTTCAATATTCTAATATATATATATTAATATTAATATATATATATATATATATATTCTATCCCGATGTACTATAAATGGTGCAATAGTCTTATACAAAGAAGATTTGGGGCCCTGCTCAAAGTTTATTATTCTTATTATATGCTTTTAAATCCACAAACGAAGGTCTACATTGATTTTGAGTTTTTCAAATGCATTTGTAACTTTTTTGTAAAAATTAGTATTTTACTTTTAGTTTATAGAATAGGGTTTAGAAAAGGATGTTTTGGTAATCTCCAATCTCCATTAAATTCAACATCTTCGTTTACACTCATCCATATTATCAGCTTGGTCTTGGTTCTACTGTGGAGAATTTCAAAACCTCCTTTCCTCTCTCTCTCTCTCTCTCTCTCTCTCTCTCTCTCTCTCTCTCTCTCTCTC
>CM039522.1:15293445-15386883 GCA_022433055.1 Begonia peltatifolia
CTCTCTCTCTCTCTCTCTCTCTCTCTCTCTCTCTCTCTCTCTCTCTCCCTTCTCTCCTAGGGCTTGGTGCTGGTTCATGGATATTGAACCCTTGTGGGATATTGGGGGGTGGTTTTTTCTTCAGAATTGCATGGCAGCTGCACAAAAAACAACACGACCAGTCTCTGATCATATTCACGCAAGATCCAACCCTTTCCATCTCTTTCTCTCTCTACTCTACACTTTCTCGCTCCTCCTCTCCATTTTCACCTCCTTCAACCCTCCCATGGCATCCTCAACATCCACCAGGAGGCACCTTCTGACAGATCCCCCGCCAAAATCTGTTCAATCTTTTGGCATTTTCCGCCCCAAAAACCCCCAAAGTTCAGCAACCGGTCCGGAGTTTGAAGCTGAAGCTCATGAAGTTCCAAGCGGTCCTAATCCAATATCAAACTAGGTGGAAGAGAAACTCACATCCTCTTGAAAGTTTCTATGGATATACTGCTGCTTAGTGATTCTCAAGGAGAGGTTTGCTTACGTTGCTGCTATTGTTCTTATTATTTCAAAATATTATCCCGATTATCTTTTTCTTTTTTGCTTTTTTGGGTTATCATTATTGTATAGCAAGAGACATGATACTCTTATTTTTCTATATGTATCTATTGGTTTCACATATAGATCATTGTGTGGATGTGGGATTGGGATTTAAAGCCAGTTTTAGAGCGAGAGAGAGCCTAAAATATGGTGGTTTCTTGTTATCTTAGCTTTGATTTTTTTCATTTAATTATTTCTTCGTGTTCTTGTCAATTTCCTTCTGTTTTCCTGAGATAGTGGCGATTTCTTTTTCTCTTTTTGAAAAAACCTGGAAAGTGATTGCTTTTCTTTTTCTTCGTATGTAATTTTTCTCCTTAATGCTGCATTGAGCTTTGACCATAGGCATCGGTATACGAACCCATATGAACTTTTTTAAACAAAAAATAAATAAATAAATAAACCCCATTTTCGAAATTAAAAATTTGATAATATTCATGGCAGAAGCGTAGATAGTAGTGAAAAGGTATCAAAGAAATATCGAAGAAGAAGAAGAGAGAAAAGATGAAGGAAGAGGAAGAGTGGGTAAAAATATAGTATAGATGACGAGATTGACAGCAGAAGATTCATGGTTTTTACTCTTGTTTCATTGTTATTTTAGAGCAAAAAACTATGATCTCAACCCATCTTCCATATCAATTATCTGGGAACGACGCAGAACATGGGACCGGTAAGGAGAGAGAAACAGTAATAGATGACTAATCATGAAGAGAGAGATAGAGAGAGAGAGAGAGCTTCTGGTGTTTGGCTTTTTGTTCAGAGAAACACATTATCCAAGAAAGCTGATACCAACCCAACAAAGAAAAAGAAGGAGCCGACCCCCCAGCCCTATGATTTGATCATAATTACTGTCTTGTTTTCTATCTTCTTTTCAATATTTGCTGTCACCAATCATAGGATTTATGATGCCATTCTTTAATTTCTCTCAATTTTTTTATATTTTTTCTATTAATTCAATTCATAAATACATATAAAAAGATGCTCTAAAACATAATTTTAAGTAATATTAGATAAATAATTTAAAAAAATAGATCATCGAGTCCCTCCACGCGATCTTTCTTTCACTAAATATAATGTAATCGAAAGAATTCGACTACCCAAAAATTTTGTAATTGTAATTGAAAACTGCGCAGCCTAAACAAATATCGTCTTCTTTTTTTTTTTTTTAACAAATGTGTTAGTCTATAACAAAAATTACAGGGCTGAAGTGTAGATTGCCAAGACTTGTCTATTTGAAATGGTGCATAAATGTGTCGCTTAATTTATAACCATATACAGGGGTGCATTAAATGTATCGAATGTGTGTAGTCACAACTACATTTAATGTGTACATGCACCGACATATATTTTACATTTTTTGTTTTTCGTGACACTTGATAGTAACTTGACAATGTTGATATAATTCAGCCATTAATAAATAGGTCGACAATGAGTGGTAAGGACACTTAAAACAACCAATTATAATTACAATTTTTTTTGGTAAAATACAAACTTTACCCTGAGATTTTAGACTTTGTTCAACTAAAATCATAAATTTTCTTTGGGAGAAGTCCAATTTAAATCTCAAACTAGGGTGACGAACAAGATGAACCATGAACTATGTTTGGCCACAAATCAAACTTTATATTATCTCCAAGAAACAAAGTAACCCTAATTGGTAAATACACTCATGTTCGCCAGCATTTTAAGTGAGAGCAACCGTGTTTTGCATGAGGGCGACCTCATTTAAACGAGAACAACATTTGTAGTAGCCAACATTTAGGGCGAGGCCTCCCTTGTTTTTAAGCACGGTTGCCCTCATGCGAAATGCATTTAACGTAGTATGAATTGGAGGTCGTTCTCAGAGAGGTCGTACGCCATCTAGCTTCCCTCTCCAGCAATTGTCAGCGTGGTTTTGTCGAGATTCGACCTCCAATACCTAGCCTTACATCAATTTGTTCGCAATTTTGATCTCACACCATTTCTTTGTAGTTTCACACTAATTTAAGGTGGTTTTGTTCCTAGCGGAAGTCATTCTTGTGCGAAACACGATTGCCTTCACTTAAAATGCGGAGTACCGCAAGTGTATTTAATAGTGACTAACGGCGAGGGTTAGCTTGTTAACTGGAAATAATATAATGTTTGATTTATACCCAAACATAGTTCATCGTTCATCCTGTCCCTCAACCCATAGTTCATCCTGTCCCCCAACCCATAGTTTGATGTTTGAGTTGGACTTTTTCCATTTTTTTTAACAAAAACGAATCTTGAACTTTAGGATTTGTTCAACTTAAACTTTGAACTTGTTTTTGATCAAATTACACACTCCTCGATTGCTCCAATCAGAAACAAACACAATTGATTATAATATATATTTTTTTTTATAGTTTAATTTTAAAAATTACAGAAAAGAAACCACACTTACCAAAACTTAGCCTAAATCAACCAACCCACCCAAAATCGAGTCCCTCCAAATGAAAAAGAAAAATCTAAAATTGGAACTAAACCATAACCAAACCGAGTAAAATTGTAAAAAAAAAAAAAAAAGTTCTAGAATCCTTTTGTTTACAGTGTCGAGTTCAAGTCCATTTTTGTTCTATAAAAACTTTAAGGTTTAAAATTGAAAAAATCTTAAAATTTGAGATTCATTTTGTTTTCAAAAGAAAGGTCATGGTTTAAGTTCAACAAAGCTTACAAGTTTTGGATTTAATTTGTAGTTTACCTTTTTTTAACTATATTTATCCAAATTTACAAGAGTTTAAATAATTTTCATTGGCGTGTGGCTTGACCCGAATTACATTATTTTTTATCGGATAAATTTAAGGAATTTATTTTATATATTTGATGCATATTTTTTCCTCAATATAATATTTTATAATAAGTATATAAATAAAATAAATATATATCAAGTGAATTTAATAAAATAGAAGTGAAATTTTTAAAAACCGAAAAATTTATCCAATCGTCAAGTGATAGGAAAATGCTTATTTTTTTTCATATAAATAAATAATTATTATTACCCCAAATTGAATTTGTTGTCTTCATTCGTAATTGTGAGAGCTTGTTGGGACATAAAACCAAATGAAGCTACCACAATCTAACATTAGAAATTTGTGATCTTATAGTATTATATATAATAGTTTAACTAATACAAAATCTTTTGGGATAAAAACAAAGAATAGAGTTGTGGGGGTCTCGGCTCAAAGCTGACAATATTGTGTGTTTGAGTGAAGATAAAACCGAGAGCGAGAAGAAAAAGAAGTGGGCAAGGAAAGGAGAAAAAAGTTTGAAGCTAAAATTCATGCTCATTAGGAAGATTCAGAGGTTAGATCAACATGCTTATTGAGAAGATTCAATAGATAGCTTGTTATCTATTTGGTAAATCTAGTTAGAAATCATTGCAATTTGTACACTTAGTGTAATAGGTGTTTGGCCAATCACATATCAATTGTTTGGGCGTCGCGACCCAAAGAAAGGTAGCGACTTTGTTATTGTCAATGAAGACTTATGCACTTTCAGAAAATGTTCTGAAATATTTTTGAGGTGGAGTCTATCCCAAACATAGAATATTTAAATGTTTCTAAACATCATAAAGAAGTATTTTACGAGTCCACATCGATTGGTCTTAGGAATCGGTAAAATTTCTATGGCAATCCTAGGATATTCATTTCGAGAGTGAAGAGAGACAAAATACCAATAGGGTTAGGGTTTTAGTTATTGTACTTGGTTGCATCATTTTTCTTAATGATATCAAAGAGAGACACGAGACGATATGTCATGTGTTTGTTGGTTCGACCTCTACCCAGTGACATTATTATGGCTCTCAACATTGTTGGGACAGAGACAAAATTGACCTCGAACACTCCTTCACACTGCCAAACGAAACATAATTACTTCAAACACAAAATCAACATGTTAGGGGTCTGTCTTATAATGATGGAATACTATGTTAAAATCTAAGACACGCCTCAAACTATGGTGGTTGGACCTTAAAAGATTTTTTATTAACAATGTCGCCCTTAGTGTATAGATTTTTAACATATTAACTTCTAGTGGGCATCTGGTTTCGAAGAACGGTTGTCCGTTTTCAAAATTGTATATGATTCTTCACATTTTCTCTGGACTGGACGCCCGTTCAATAGGAGATGTGGAACAAACACCCGCTCTCAAAGAACGAACACCCAGTTTAGAAAATATACCAAACAGTTTCAGATTAGATTGCAATTTTTATTATACAACTGAAATAGCATGAGAACATAGTCTGAGAAATTTTGTGATTTTTCAAGATTTTTACAGTTTAGTATAACTATTTTTTCATAAATGTTAAAAATAATTATAATAAATTGTAAAAATTTTAAAAAATCATGAAACTTTGTCGAGTATGTTCTCATGATACGTCGGTCGTGTGATTTCAAGTTCATTAGATATTGTTAGATACGTTTTCTGGTTAGCCAACTACAAAGGAACGAGTGCTCAGTCTAGAGAAGCTATTCCAGAAAACATACCAAATAATATCGAATGCACTTGAAATTTTACCACACGAACGAAATATTATGAAAAACATATTCTGCAAAGTTTCATAATTGTTCAATTTTTCACAATTTATTATAATTCTTTACGCAATTTATATGAAAATAATTGTAATAAAAAGTGTACAAAATTTTAAAAATCAAGAAACTTTTCAAACTTTATTATCATAATATGTAAGTTTTGTGGTACAAGTTTCAAGCTAATACAATATGATTTGGTATATTTTTTAGACCAGTCATTCATTCTTCTAGAGCAGGCGTTTCTTCCCACATCTCTTTTGGAAAAGGCGCTCGTTGCTTCAAGAACGAGGCTCTGATCTAGATGTAATATGGAAATCACTTACAATTTTGAAACCGGACGACCGTTCTTCAAGACCAATTGCCTGTTAGGGTTAATTTGTTAAATAATTCATACATTAAGGGTGATTTTATTAACAAAAAAATTTTTAAGTCTATCTCGCTATTACCGCCATTCTTTGAAATTGATTTTGATATTTATCTGTGATTATCAATATAAATTAGGAAATAAAATAAAGTTTTTCAAAACCAATATTTTGTATCTTTTCTAGAAGTGTTTTATAAGAAGAGAAAGAAAAAAAAATTTCTATTTATTTATTTTTATTAAATTTAAATCAGGCTTTTTAAACGAATTCCTCTCTCCCCTCAAAGTAGGGCCGGTTTTTGTCCAACCGTGTTAACAAAACAGAACCGATGTTTTGGAACCAAAACTGAATAAAACTGATGCTTTCAATTCAAATATTCATCCCTTTTTTTAAAAATCGATCGGAACCGAAGCGAATCAAACCAAACCGATATGTATATAATTTATTTATCTCATTATTAATATTTCTAGAAAATAAAAGGAGGATAACTTTTAGATTTTCTTTAATTCAAAATCAAACCGAACCAAAAAAATGAGTTAAATTCAAAAATCTAATTGGTTCGTTTTCGATCTAAAAATATGAAATCAAAACCATAGGTTCAGTTCCATTTAATAGTAAAACCGAACCCAACCGATCAGGCCGCTGCATCCAATCGGACCAGGGACAAGTATTGCCTGATGTTTCTAATTAATGCAAGGCAACTAATAGTTTTCTTAGATTTTCTCTTTCGGAAGCTGTAACAGCGAAATTCGTTGAAATCATTTCAGGTTATTGTGCGAAATCTGATTGATGTTCTATCGCGTTCCTCCGAATTCTCGAGCTTGAATCATTCACGTTCTTACTTCTTCTTTCTTGTCCGATTACAATAATTTTGGGCATTGGGTTTAGATCCCTCTTTCAACCCTTCTAATCCGTCTTTTGAATTTTTCGGGTTTCTTATTTGTAATTTGTTGTCGGTGTTTCAGGGAAAAACATATGAAAATGTGGACGGCATTTTTGGTGATAAGTGCTCGTTGTTCGGCTGTTGAAGTTTGTAATAGTTTTTTTTAGGTTTTTAGAGGAAAATTGGCTGTTAGGTTGAATCCGTTATTAGATAGTTTAAGAGACATGAGAAATGAGGTCTGGAGATGGATTTTAGGTTTAATTTACATTGTTCTTGTCGCAATAATCTGGATAGCAGCAAGTTTTGTGGTTCAATCCGTTGTTGATGCCGGTGTTTCACCTTTTCTCATTACATATATTTGCAATTCATTATTCGTAATTTACATTCCAATCGTCGAAATCTCTCGCCTGTTGGAGGATAAGTTTCAGAGGATTTGCTTCTGGAGAAATGACAGAGGTAGTTCCTTGCAAAAAACGGGAGAGTCAGAGCAGGCTGTTCTTCTTGAGGGAAGTGATATTGATACAATTGCAGATGGCTCCATTTTATCTGTGGTAGTCGATGAGGAACAGGCGAGAAATCTAGCTATCAGATCAGAAAAGGAGATCCGGCCTGAAGGCTTAGTTAGAAATTTGCCCGAGCTAGCTATTCTCAGTGAAAATACCAGCAAACTAGTTGATGAGAAAGGGCGTTGGACACGCTCTAGAATGGCGAAAGTCAGCTTATTGATATCCCCATTTTGGTTTTTGGCCCAACTCACTTTTAATCTCTCATTGAAGTACACCACAGTTACGGTAAGAAAAATAAAAAATTCTACTTGTTATGCATCTGCCAATGCCAAATTTTGTGTTTAGAACATGTTTGATGAAATGGCTGCTTTCTATTTTATTGTGCAGTCCAATACTATCTTGAGCAGTGCATCCAGCCTTTTTACCTTTTTGGTCTCTCTAGCATTCTTGGATGAGAAGTTCACATGGGTAAAACTTATCAGTGTTCTTCTCTGTATGGGAGGGACCATTATTGTTAGCCTGGGTGACTCACAATCTGGGACTACTGCTATGGTTGCTTCAATTGCTTCAAACCCTCTTCTTGGAGATATTCTGGCTCTTCTCTCTGCAGGGCTCTATGCTGTTTATATCACTCTTATTCGCAAGAAATTACCTGATGATGATGGAAAAAGTGGTCGCGCAAGTATGGCGCAATTTCTTGGATTTCTTGGGCTTTTCAACCTCTTAATTTTCTTGCCTGTTGCTCTGGTACTTAATTTTGCCAAGCTCGAGCCTTTTTACACACTAACATGGAAGCAGGTCGGCTTGATCATTGGAAAAGGTTCGTACTCTTGTATATCTAGGAACTTATTTATTTGGTTTGCTAGTTATTAAAAAAATCTCTCTTCGTTTAACAGCCAACCTGATTTTATGATTCTGAGAATCTGTTAAGATTTCTACTTTTCCCTCTCTTGTTACCAGTAATCTTCATAGTGTACAAGTTCACACATTCTTATCTATGTTTTTGTTGTGTTATTTGAACTCTCAGATTGAAAAGAGTCCAGATTGCTGATATATCTCTGTTTTATTTATGTTCTTTAGCTCTCTTTGAAACATTAGCATGTATTGTGAATTTGTTTCTTGAGTATGAAACCTCGGATAAAATAGCAATGATTATAATGTAGCAGCCAAATCACTAATCTGTGACTCTTTTAGCCTGTTTCTCTTTTTTCAATGATCTCGAAATGCCTGCTATATTATTGTTTTCTATTAAGGACCCGAGTTTTGATTGTAACAATGTCCGCACTAAATTATGATCACTGCATAATTTATTTCTGAAATATAGGATATAGATTTAGCAAAATTTGTAGGAGTGTTAACCTTTGTGCAAGTAAAGTTTCATTGAGAAGATTTTTTACACACATTCTTCAGTGTCCGCGTGAATCTTGACTTATCTCGCTGGACTCTTGCACTGCCCCCTTAGAAGTTTGTCTTTATGAGTTAGGATTAGTTAAAAGGATTAATAATAAGAGACATGGCTCCAAGTTGCATAGAAAAGTTATCTGTTATTAAGGGTGAAAGGATCTAAAGATGAGATCTTAAAATGAGACCAATTTTAGTTGAAAGATGATGTTTTTCATAGAAGAGGTTGTCTACACTGGTATGGTATTGTAGTCGATTTCTAAGACCGTGGAAATGCTAAGGTTGCTAGGCATTGTAGGCATATCAGAGAAGCTGATATAGAGAATTAAAAATTTGTTTAAAGCTGTGACCAGAAGAATTGCATCTTTAGGTAATCATGCAACACCAGAGAAGTTATCGGTTGCATCAAACACATGAGGATGTCAAATTAGATCATGACGCAACTTTATCTTACTCAAAATATATACTTTTTTTAGAATATCATATTGTCATGTTCCGATTTTAAAATCTTAATTTACAAACTCTAGAAATTTTTTCTAAAAATTTGATTTAAAATCGAGTATTAAAATTCCTAATTTAAAAAATAATAATTTTTTTAAAATCTTAAATAAAAATTATTAAATGCGCGGAAGCTATAATTAAAACATTAATTAAACTTATTAGAAATAAATAGATTATCATAAATAATTCATATAAATTTTAATTATAAAATTCAACATAATTTATTCGGAGTTAAAATAAAAATTGAAATACTTTTAAAAACTGAAACATAATACTTTAAATTCTTTTCTCAGGAAAATCACTATCTTCTTTTGTATGTTCGCTTGCCACTGGTAGATTCTCGATCGCAGTTAGTTCTTACTCAAATAAAAACTCGTCTATATCACAAAATTATTCAAAACATAAGAATTAACTCAGCTAGAAAAAATGCGTGCAATGGTCAAAAATTAACATTTCCTTTTACCGAATTCTGATTACAGAACTAATTGATATTCATTTCCCAACCTTAAACTCAGTCATCTCATTATCGTTCAAGCTTTGTCAACTTACATTCGGTCCAGTTCACCATATCATTGTCGTTCAGGCTTACGTCAGTACCATTAATGTTCAAATTCACCCTCTCATTGTCGTTTAGGCTTTTGTTATCACATATTTTCCGTCAATTTCATCATTTTTATGCACATACAATATGTCCTACCAATTTTATTTTTATACTATTCTAATCAATGCCTAAACATTTGCATTCAAATATCAACTTGTCTAATAAAATAGTTATAATAAAATAATATAATATATTGTGATGTAGGGCCATAGCCAAAACATGAGAAAATTGTATTTTTACTTAGTTGGATTCCGAGCGGTATGATTATCAGGATTTGTTTACTATTCCAAATAATATTTTGCTCAAATAAACTTTTTGATATTAAATTCCTAATTAATAAACCAAATTTCAAAGAAATTTGATTAGAAATTCCTTACGTTATTCTTTTAGGTCGGATCAGGTTGGTTGGATCAGTTTGGATGACTTATGGGATCTTTCCTACCTAATTCGAATGTCGATATTAAAATCCTACTTAATTAATTCTAATTTAAAAGAATTTGGACAGAAAATCCTTACCGATTTAATCTTGGATCGGTTCGGTTAGATTCGGATCGAAATTTGGTTTGGGTTTGGGTTCGGTTCAGGTGAACAATGCCAGTTTGGGTCAACTAGGTCGATTTGTGTTAACTGGACCGGTTTGGTTGAGATTTAGTGAATCGATTTACTGTTGACTGGTTCGGTTCACTTATCTGGTCTGGTTTGGTTCGGCTTTCCTTAAAATCGATTCTGTTCTTTGAAAAAAAAAATAGAACCTCTTCCTAATCTGTCGAGCGAGAAAGAGAGAGAAAAACAAAGAAGGAGGGAGAGCGAAACCGAGAGGGACAGAGCGAGAGGAGGGAGGAACTTACGTCGATAGGTGGCTGTTCTTCGCGATCTTCATATCATAACCCCCCAGAGTTGTTCTCGGTGGCGGCGATGACTTCGATCAAAAGGAATTTTGTTGCGTCGGAAATTGAGCGGTGGTTGGAAGTTGCAAACTGAGGTAAATCTTCTGATTTAGAGAGCTCGAGAAAAAGAAAGAGCTGTGGTGTGAGTTTCTTCCTCCACCTAGCTTATCAATTTATAGGAGAGGTTTTGCACACCGCTCCTCCGAGAAATTTAAGTTCAGCTCGGATTTTTCGTGTTGAAATCTAATCAGTTCGGATTTTTGGTGGAGTGATTGTTCAGCTAGATTCTGAACACTTCTCTCAGAACATTCAGGTTCATCCTGGATTTATTGTTGAAAATTAGCAATCCGATCTTTAAATCGGATTTCCAGAAATATTATCTTACTGGAAATTTAATATTCTTTTGTACCGAGATAATTTTTAAGTTAGTTTCATTAGATTTGTTTCTTATAATTCGGGTTTGAATGTTGGTTTTTTGATTTAGCAAATTTGAATTAGAAGTCCGAATATTGAATTAATTTGAGAATTTTTGAATTTGGTATTTTTTTTTATTGCAATTTGAACCCTATATTGTTACACATATAGTGACTTTTGCGTAGAGGATGACAAAATTCCAAAATATGTCGGGTGAACCTCAGTATTGCAATACTTTGTTCATTTATGAAGTTTATTTATACCCAAAGAGAATGCTTATGTTATACACTTATTTTCTTCTTTAACTAGGTTGCTTGAATTTTCTGCTTTAATCCCTACTATATTTTCAGTCTAAGCTTGTAATTGTCAATTTCTTTTCATAAACAAACAAACATAAATTGTTACTTGATGGCAGGACTGTTAGACAATGTGCTGAGTGATTACTTGTGGGCCAAAGCGGTTCTTCTGACAACAACCACTGTCGCAACGGCTGGTCTTACCATCCAAGTTCCATTGGCTGCTGTGGTCGATTCGTTAACTGGGAATGCTCCTCATTTCATGGATTACCTCGGAGCTGTGGCAGTAATGATAGGCTTCACTGGCATCAACCTACCCGTCAATTCGTTTAACTGCTCTAAAAAGACGAGAGTTGATCGAGAAAACAAAGATGGTAGTTCTATGATCAAACAAGATGAAATTTCTCAGTAAAGGCAAGAAATAGGTATGGCTAGCTGGTTGTAGTTTGATTATCAATGCTTGTAGATAAATCAGACATGCAAAGGAATTGATTGGCTCCATTTTGACATCAATTTCTTGTTCATTAAAACTTCGCTCTGTTGCATTGTAAATGAAACCAAAATAGGATTAGAAGTATGTACATACCCAATATGGAACACTTGAATCATCCTTGAAATGATGAGTAAAATTCACCTTTGCTCAACCGAGATCTGCCCCATCGCCTTCATCCGGCTTGAAACAAACACTCTCTCGTTGATTTCTTATATAAATGTCTAAAATTTATGTTATTAACTGGGAATAAATGGTTAGATCAATCGGAGTAAATCCTATTCATACAAGTTAGACTAATGAAATAGCACAGTTTTACTAAAGATTTATCTTTGACAAACTAATGATTTTGTATATCATGCAAAGATTTATCTTTGACAAACTAATGATTTTGTATATCATGCAAGAAGATAATTAGTTTGTTGCTGCAATGGTCTGAAATATTACAGTGATGACGTTTTTGATAATTAATATTCAAGAAGCATTGATATGATATGCAGCTATAAGTTTTTTATTTGTTTTATGTGACTTTATTTCCTTTCAAGCTTAATCTTTTAAAGGTTTATTTAGCTTTGTATTTGTGCTTCAAGCCCCCTTTTGCTCTATTTCTGGACAATACATAATTAAAATGATGTCTATAGTTTAATAAAATTGTCCATCTCAAATTCAATTTTGATTGGTTATGGAAGATTACACCAATAAATATTTTGAAAAAAACTATTAAATGAGATACAATAATTTATGTGACTAATAAAGTTCAAAAATAAATAATAAAGACAAATATATGCCAGTAGGGAAACAAAATATTTTATAAATTCCTATTTATAAAAAAAAAAAAAAAAAAAAAAAAAAAAAAAAAAAAAAAAAAAAAGGTGGCCATAATGATAAATGTAGGTAAAATTCACAATCACCTGAAATTGTTACATAGAATCCATTAAGATGGGGCAATCCATAGAGATGGGGCTTTAAGAACAAGATATGAACATAAACTAAAGCTAGTAGACAATTAAACCACATTGTTATAAATTTAAGTAAATGAATGTCGTAGCCAAATAGAGCACCTCATTACCAGGCACTTGCAAAACATCATCAATTGAACTTGTGTCATTGATTGGATATCCCCAAAATCCACTTTAATGATAATCAAGAATGATTAGGATACAATAAAATGAACATTCTTTTTTTTTTTAACTCTGAGAGACGGCTGTGTTACCATATCTTTGCATCACTCTTCTAGTAGCCAGAGCAGCTGCTTCGCTTGCTCGAAGTGTCCCGGTTGCCATGATGGCTGCAAATTCCTTGCCTATTTCTTCTTGCACATTGCTTCTAGCATCTCCTAAAGGATCTCCCGTTATCCCGTTTGGAGTTGTTTTTTGTTCATCCTTCTCTGATTTCGGTTCTCTAGATGGTCTAGATTCTGATGATAGTTTGGTGGCACTTACTGAAGGAATTGTTTGAGATGGCTGCACAATTGCCGAGGGCCTGAATTGGGGAACACTTGGAACAGCACCAGACTTTAATGTTGTCTCCAGGTTCTGTATCATTGGCACTGCAACAAAAGCAGCCTCAAATAAGATATGTATGACCGTATTGCACTAATTGAATAAACATTCCACTCCAATTTGGTTTACGATTTAACTTACTTAAAAGAGAACTCATAGGACTGCTCATGACCTCATTAGGTAGATCCAATATAAAATCTGGAATGGTTGCCCCAGCCAAGAACTGTGAAACCTCGTTGCTGAAGTTGTTGCAATTGTGAGACAGTAGACTGTAGGTTTCTGCTGTGTACCGTGGACTAATTTCCTCCAAATACATTTCAAATACATCTTTAGGCACATGTGTAATGCCTAGATCTACAACTTTAATTGGTGTTCCATAAGGTGTTCGTCCAACCAGATCATGTTGGATACCTCCACTAAAATAGTACTCAGTATCATACACCACAACTCCAGTGTGCCTGTGACGGAAAACATTTGCAGTAAATAAACTAATTGTACAAAACTATACAAGCATCCATATCAGCGAGAATGACAGCCACAAGTAGTCTAGATCACAAGTGATGGGTACACTCTGTGCTTGGAATTTGATATGATCCCAAAATTACCAATACCCACAAAAAACTTTACAAAGGCAAAACAATAGATAAATGAAGAAACGAACACATCCAACATCTAAAAAATCCAATTGATTGCACAAAGAGCACAAAACATTCCGCTTAAGTACAAACAAGAACCTTACCATATACCCTCGATGGGTTTTCCTAGGAAAGCTGTGGATAGTTGTTTAGCAAGACCTTGGCTTAAATCGTAGACATTCAATATAACCTTGTACCCATCCTGTCAAATAAATGTTTCACACATTCATTAGCATCAAGAAAAACAAGTTCAAGAATTCTAGAAGACAAGTGAGACTAAAACAAGTCCTTTCATACACAAATAAAATAAAAAACTTCTCATACCTCAGCCATCTCTCTGGTCCCAATGTTTCAATGTTTAAAAACAAAAGTTACAATAGGCACTAAGTCAGAGAGCTGAGAGATGTGGACCACCCAGTGATATAAAGAACCTACATAAAACACAAGAAAGACGACCGACTCAAAGTTAGGAAAGTAGAAAGAAATCGTATGAAAAATAAAAGGAAAAATGATTCAGAAAGGTTCACGGTAATCCAATAATGCATATATGCAATATAACTCCCATAAAAATAGCTTTCAATCCGAGATGAACAAGATCTCAAATCACATTGTCAATTTACTCCGTTATTTATTTTCAGAAACTCCGACTAAAGGATATTACTAGCTGAAAAGAAACAGGTCAAGAATCCAAGTTCAGAATTTCAATCCTATATAGCGGTATATTCTAGAAATATACAACGTAGTCGCCGCCTAGCACCTTCCAACGAATCGAAGGGAATTAAGATGAAACAATCCTTCATGATGAGAGATAGCCTCATATACATTTGCTTCTACTCAGAATATTAAGCCACAGATACAAAATGTGATCAAAATCTCCCTCCAAAACACAAGCTACACGACAGAACTCTGCGAACAAATGATGAAAAGGAATAGGTAGAGGGAGAGAGAGAGAGAGAGAGAGAGAGAGAGAGAGAGAGAGAGACCGGGAGCGTAAAAGGATAGGAAGGAGAAAGACTAACCGGAGAAGCAGATCGTGATCGCCGCCTGCAGCAGAATCCGTTAATTCGAAATAAAGCTTTTAAAGGTCTTGCCTTGAACTTCTAGAATGATCTTTTGCACTACATTCGTGCCACGTGTAAGGTGATTAAAACCCACGCAACCGAACCGTCGTTTGTAGGTGGACTTTATTTATCTGCGGTTGGCTCTGGGTCAACTATTCCGCCTTGACCGGCCCCCGTTACAAATTATTTCTATTTCTATTTAATAATTTTTTGTCACGATTAATTTTTTTAAAATAATTGAAAGAAAATAATTCTAAATTACATTCTTTAATTGCCATAATTAGGTTGGTAGGGAGTTGCCTAAATAAAATTTCAATTGTTTGCCTTACCAAATTATAGAATTCGTGTCCAAAAAGTACAAAAATATTAAAAAAATAATATTAGGCTGATTCGATTACTCTTTTAAAATATTCATATTAAATAACTATTAATATAATAAATTATTTATTATAATAATTACTTCATAAGGAAGCAAATGGTGCATTACTCAAAATTAAATCCTTTAATTTCCATCACATTACATGCCTACGCCAAAATTAATTCAATTAAACTCCCTAAATTTGATTCACTTTTTAAAAAAAAAATTTAATTCAAATCTTATCGTACGAGATCATTTGTTATTTGGTCTCTAATTTTTTTTTTACCCAATCAGATCCTATAATATACGTCGTTTGCAATTCAAACTCTGTCGTTTAATTTTCTGTTAAATTGATCTTTTTTATATTTAAAAATTTTTAAAATTATAAATTAATTTAAAAAAATAACAAATTATATTTAATTTACTTGAAATTTTTACTACATATTTACGATATTATAGGAAGATAACCTAAAATTTTTTGTCAATTTCTAATATTTATATGATTTATTATAATTATTTTATAAACTAATTAAATAAAATTATAATAAATCGTACAAGTGTTAGAAAATCATTAAAATTTTCAAATTATCTTCTTATAATGTGTTGAATATGTGATAAAAATTTCAAGTAAATTAATATCGTTGTTTGCCGTGGACATGTGAGAGTACGGTCGGTTCAATTGCACCGACCGTGCTCTCACGCTAAATGACAAATCAATTTTTAAAAAAATAACAAACTATATTAAATTTACTTAATATTTTTATCACATATTCAGCACATTATAAGAAAATAATTTGAAATTTTTTGAATTTTCTAACACTTGTACGATTTATTATAATTTTAGTTAATCAGTTTATAAAAAATTATAATAAATCGTACAACTATTAGAAAATTACGAAAATTTTTAAATTATTTTTTAATAATGTAATAAATATATAATAAAAATTTTAAGTAAATTAAATATCGTTTGTTATTTTTTTAAAATTAATTTATAATTTTATAATTTTTAAAAATAAAAAAAGACCAATTTAACCATAAATTAACCGGCAGAATTTAAATTACAAACGATGTATACGATAAAATCTGATTGGGTAAAAATAACGTTATAAATTAAATGATAAATAATTTCATACGATAATATTTGATTTGAATTTTTCTCTTTAAAAAATATCAAACTACACGAAAGTATTCTAATTAAAGATGCAAATAGAAAAACGTCATGTGACAACATTTCTAAGTGAAGCACAGCTGAAAAGACGACAGGAAAGAAGGAATTGCATTTTGCTCTCAGTAACAGTCGCCTGGTAGACTACTCAGAACCACCACGATTTAATCATCTTCTCTCCTTTGCTCGTTTGCGGGATTGACGGCCCTTTATCTTCCATTTCTCGTTCCCAGCCGGTCGATTGTGTTCTTCAATCTCTCGAACTTTCCTCTTTCTGCAATAGATGAACAATTCCACAAAGAATAAAGCCAAATTTATAATGACAAAGATCAATGTTTTCACAGGAGTGTTCTATGTTCGGCAGGTCCAAGAATATAGCGAACACATAATCACATGAACATTGCAAACTTTTGTCAATCTCAAGATCGCATTTTTTATTTTCTTTCACGTTGTACAACATTATGAGCTATACCAAAGACACTAGATATATTAGATCACATATCATGGCTCCACATTCAACTTTGCATTGAACATTGATGCAACATCTAGTTCTTTTTACTTCTCCTGTCACATATCTTGTTTTCCCTCCCAAGAATGAAAGTATTAAAATCGAACAATAATACAAAAAATATAAATATAACTTGAACACCAAGATAAGGAAAATTCTAACAAGAAAAACAATGAGCTGAGACAGAAACGCCACTAATTAATAAACAAAATGTATAATTAATATTTGCAACTCCAGCAGATATATATATATATATATATCATAACTAAAGAAACTTAATGCAGAGCATGGGTCCGACCTTGCTTCATTAGAAATTGGGTTATTCAAACTCTATCGCATCTTAAAATTGGCCACTTATGGGATGATCTTCCTTAGATCATGCATGAATTGGTTGGCACCTCTCATGACATAGGTGATTCAGTTCATATATTACTTTACTATCATAAATATAACTATACATAATATATCTATAAGTCAAATTTCTAAAAATTGACTCGTGGAATTGCCTTGTTGCTCATAGTTAGGAAGTTGACTCAAGCCAGACTTTTATACATTTGACTCGGTTCCTTTAGCTTGTGTGATTAACAATTCATTTCGAATCAACTTGGCTTGGCTTGTTAGTTTGTTGAAGCAAGATTTACTAAGTTTTAACTCGACTAGACCCAATTTCCTTGTTTGATATCTTTATGCTCATGGGGTCGGATGAACGTAATGCTCCATCAAGTATTCCCCTAGGATATTGATCATGTACTTCCTATCATGACTATTAAATTTTCAAACTGGAGTTTGAATTTGGTTAATGCTATTTATGAAAGTTCAGGAAAGATTTCTCTGCTTCAGTCCTGTAATTTAGTAAATAAGTCCAGCATACCTTGATATGATTATCAACAAAGGTAATAAACCATTTTGACAACACTAGGATATTTTCCTTTCACAACGGACCAGAACAAATAGACTTGACCTTTTTATATGATTGTGGGAAAATGAAGGCTCTATTATGTTAAGAGAACTCATACATCCCTTCGAAAAATTCCAAATTTGTATAAATAGGAAATTTATGAACCAGTAATCTTCAATTGTCCTAATCTAAGAACCATATTGATATATCTCCATATGCGATCATGCATCCTCACAGAAATCATTTAGTTAAATTAGGGAAATGAATTATTTTACATCCTAATTCTAATTAAAAACATATAAATAAGCTTAGAATACAATCTCATACAATAATCCTAGGTAATAAAATTTTACAACCTTTACCAATTGATAAAGATTTTCATGAATTAAAAAACAAATGGAATATGTTTACTAATACATCCCTAAAGCAAGTGAATGGGTATTTCTCTATTTCCATCTTGGATATGATATTCTAAGAACACAAAACTATTCAACCTTTTAGTCAGTGCATCTGTGAGATGATCATGTGTAGAGACATTTAATACATATTAGGCTTCTTTCTAACTTCTCTTAGATAAAGTGTCAACAGTGGGTTAAGACTTAAGAGTCTTCTTCAAACTTGTCTTTTCTTCCATTAACAAAAAGGTAGTAGAATATTGATCCAAAAAGAAATTAGACATTGGCAAACATCAAGCATCGCATCCAACCTGTACTGCTGAAGTTTCGAATCAGATAGAAGCTCGTCTGCAAGAGTTGATTTTCTTTCCTTTTTAGTTAGTCTCCCCGAGAAAAAGTCCAAAGATGATTCTACTACTGTTCCCACCTGTTTAAAGTCAAAAGTCACGATTAAGATAAACTAGCACAAAAATGTGAGTCGAACAACAGAGAACACATATTTTGATATGATAGTACAGGCCATAAATTCCAAAATTTTAATTAAAAACATCGACTTTCCTGAAAGTACTTGGGAAGTTTCTTTGAATTTGAATCACCCTTCTTGTAGTGCCTTTTTGGATCAATGACATTTCTCAGCTGTAAACATTAAAAAAGGTGGTCAACAAGATTCTCAAAATAGAACGAACATGAAATTATCAAGCCACAAAATCAGATTTTTCTACTTTAATTTATAAGCTTATGTCAAGGCATGGGTTTGGTTCATAGAGAAAAATGCCTATACTAGAAAGTGTTTGTCCAGAGTTCCTTTTTTGTGTGTTTGCTTCGAACAACAATTTAACCTCCAGACATTGACTGTCGTAGAAAATAGGCCCGCTGATTTTTTTTTATGGTAGCATAGTTTACATTAGAAAAAATGTCCATTTATAATTAGCAGCTACAGAACATTAACAATCCAGCATAAGTAAAAGTAAAGCAACAAGCATTTAGGCAATAGTAAGCAGAAATAGCAAATCTAATCTCTACATTAGAAATATTTTGGCCAAGAGGCATTTAGTTGTAGTCCAAGCACAGAACAAGAAAAGATGCAAAATCCTTTGTACAATAAAACAGATAAAATGATAAATGCGTCTCTCTTAATAAAATTGAGACAACCTTAAGCAAGCGAAGATCTTTTTCCAACTCTTGGGTGACAGTTTGGGCAGGCATGTCAAACCTAGTTACAAGAATAAGGTAAAAACATAAGTCTTCAACTTCGGAGTTCCTTACACAATTTTGGCACTCTACTATCAACGTTAAAACTAAACATTTAAACCAAAATAATTTGAATACTACAATTGTCCCCCTTAATTTACCACCACCTTCTTTTGTGCATTGACACTGAAAGAAAACAGTCGCAATCATATAACTTAAGTCATGAAACTAGCCATAAATCATACCAACTCTTCCCAGCTGAATCTTTCACTTGCCCTCTCAATATCTTATTTAACTTTCGTGGGTTGTTTGGAGGAACGAAAAGCCCATTGATGAGCTCCGAACTGGGTTTATAAACAACAGCATTATCAGGCTGATTATAGGATTGTCGGACAGAACTATTTTTCGTATCCAAAGAAAACGTAGGCAGCTTTGGCTCCCAGGAAACACCAATCAGCGGCTTGCTTGGAGGCATTCCAATACTTTACGAGTAATGAGTAGTTGAATTAACCGCAGCTTCCTAGCATAAAGATAAATAGAGAGAAGAACTTAACAGTCTGTACTAAAAACACGACGTATATCAGACTTTCTTTGCAAGTATATAAGCGATTCTAGAGATTGACAAAAATCAAAAACAGATATTATCTTTGCGCTAATAAAAAGAAGGGGGCGCAGGTTTCAGATTACGGTTGCTACCGCTTTTTGCTTTATAGAATTTGTGAATTCCGAATCACATAACATTCAGTTATAGGAAATACGAAAATCATACTTTTATATAGCATAAGACGATAATTGAAATCTTCAAATCTGTCTAACATATGAACAGAAACAATTAAATTGAATCCGTCTCCAGCCGATGACAAAATGGGAACTTCTGAGTCGCTAGGGTTTTTCGGCGTTTCAGACCGTTGCTGGGTGGGCTTTAATCAGAAGTCCAATCCTCCTTTTACATTTTACTTTTTTTTTTTCTTTAATTTTAAGAGTTGTTTTAATTAAAAATATTACATTTTAAATATTAAAATAATAAACAAAAAAAAAAACAAACTTTAAACGAGTATCTTTATGTCGTGACATGCGTAGTTCCCTTGGGGAGCCCTGAATGCATCATGTCATTTCTCCTTGCAAATGAAAAATCATCTCTTTTACACCGGGAAGAGCCCGGAGATTAAGGTCGGAAATTTTTAATGATCGGTGTTTTATCTCCGGAGCATGATGGTTTGGTTGTTCGAATACTAATTTCTAGGTCAATTTGGTTTTCATCTTTCTAGCTCTGGCTTTGTGACCTCCGAGAGCTTGATATGAGTGGAGGAAGATTTTTGTGGTGGAAGAACACTCCCTAAATGTCAAAATTTGTGGTTTTCATATTCTTGGGGATGGATTTTTTATGTTTTCTGGTATTTTACATCTTCATTGACGATGTTCTTCCCTAATTTCATAGCAGAATTGATGATTCCTAAACTGTGATCATGTTCAGTCTTCTTTTTCAATTTGACTTCTTAAATTTAGTTTTGCTCTTTGCAAATACGATAGTTCAAGGGTTCCGTTGTGCATTATTGTATCAGTTTGGGATTTAGAATTTCATATTCAAATTCGAAATCCCCAAATCAAACCAAGTGAAAACCTAATCCCGAATTTTCTCTAAAAATCAAGGTAATAATCGGATAATCAGAAGAACCGAACTCAACTTGAATTTTTTCGAGGAGAAGTATTCAGAAACGTTGTTCAACTGAACGTTCACCCCTCTGGAGAAATCCGAGCTGGGGGGCGAAATCACACCACAGCTCTCTCTCTCCCTCTCGAGTTCTATAATTAAAGGATTCTTACCTCTAGCTCCGACCACCCTTCGACCTCCGGCGCGCAGCAACTCCGAGGAAACAGTCCTCCACTCGAGCAGCCAAGTTCCAACAGAGCTCCTCCTTTTCTGACCGAGGTAATCGGGGTCAACCTTTTCCGACCAGAAAGCTTTGGGCTTCTCTCCAACGAACACACGCTGTGTTCTGTGTGCAACGCGAACACAACGTGTGTTCTGTGTGCAACGCGAAGAAGAAAGGAGTAGGAAGAGAGGAGATCGGGTTTTAAGGTTCAACCCTTGAACCAACAAACCAAATCGGTTTCACTTAAAAGTAGTTCAACCGAACCAACCCATCAAACTGGACCGGTCCAACCAAATCAAAATCCGGTCTAATTAAACCGACCTGACCCTAATTGACCAATCTATATAAGATTTAACTGGTAAGGAATTTTTACATAAACTCTCTTGAAATATAATTGTTTAAGTGAGAAATTAATATCTAATATTTTATTTAGGTATAAAAAATTTCAAAAGTCATCCAAATCAACTCAATTTAACTCGATTCGACCAAATGGCACACGTAAGGAAATTTTACCCAAATTATTTTGAAAATTAGATTTATTTAAGTATTAATTTAATACCAAATATTTTAGTCAGAATATTATCTGAAATATTGGAAAAATCTCAATAACCCTAACCTTTCAAAATCTAAGTAAGTGAAAATATCACGTTTTCAACATTTTAACTACGACTTTACATTACAAAATCTATGTTGTTTTCTCATAATTATTTTATTACATATTTTCGATATTTGAACACGTGTGTTTATATATTGACATCAAATTGTATAAAGATAAAATTAATAAAACATTTTTTATGTCTATAAATATGATAGAATTGACAAAAAATATGTGATAGAAAAGTCTGAACGTCAATGAGATAACTAAGATTGAATGAAAATGAGATGGTAATGCGTGAACGACAATGAGATAACTATACATTAACGAAAGTAAAATAACAAGATATGAACAATAATGAAATGATTAAAGTCTGAACAAATATTTAAAAATAAGTTTCAAGTAGTAGATAACTGTTAAGACAAAATTTGATAAAAGTTAATATTAATTTGTGCACTTACACATGTTTTCACTTACACATGTTTTCACTTACTCAGTTATTCTCATATTTTATTATTTTGTTATCTAGGTGAATTTTTATCTAAAGAATAAATGACATTGGTTGAAAATTTTCTAAAGGCAACCGAGTATACAGAACAAGAAAATATTTTTGTATTGAAAGAAATAATTTAAATTACTATATTTCAATTTTCGAATATATTGCATGTTTTTATTTAAGTTGCAACTTTGAATAAATTATATTGAATTTTATTGTTAGATAAAGTTTTATAAATTGTTATAATTCTTTATTTATTTCAAGTTTCTGACAAAGTTATTTAATATTGAAAATTTTGATAAAGTTTTCATGTATTTAATATTTCAGTGATTATTTAAAGAGATTTTCAATATTATGAAATTAGTGTTTTAATGTTTGAGATTTAAACCTAATTTGATAAATCAATTTGGAAAAAATATTAAATTTATAAAATTAAAGTTTCAAATTGGAGAATTTAAAAATTAGGGCGTTACAATTATATTATACGATAAGATCTAAATTGCATTTTATTTGTATTTTTACTAAGATAAGTTAGCATGTTCATGACCAACCAAATCCAAATCGATTTCATTCTATTCAATCCAGAACCTTCAAAGTGAGGGGCTTCATACGTTCTTACGATTTCTTCATTTCTCGTCAACTTAATCTACTTCATAATCATATATTATGAACTGAATCATATGATTCTTCAAAAAAAAAAAAAAAAAAAAGATTGTACATGCTAATGAGATATCCCACGACCAAAGGTTGAGAGGGTTTTTTTTTTTTTTTAAGTTGAAATCATATTATAAATGTAACGCCAACATTTTATTTTACACTTTCAAATTTGCTTTGTGACTTTATATTAATTCAGTACTAAAGTATTCATATCATATTACTATTATTATTATAACTAAAATAACACATAGGAATAAACAATAACCCGTCGTCGTGTAAATTTAAGAATGTTGTCAATTATTGGTCGGTTTAATTTGGATTATTTCTAATCCATGGTTTCCTAATCTTTCCGGTGTTAGTATTATTTTGTTATGAATAGAAGGATTTAATAAGTCAAAAGAAATATAGACGAATAGAGTTAGAGAGAGAAAAGTAAGAAATCTCTCGAAAAATATTAAATTTTTTATAATCTCAAAAGATGTTATTCGTTATGCTACATCGTTATAAAAATATTTATTTTCTTGATTCCCTAATAAAATTTAACGTAAAACAATTTAATTCGATCTGCGTAAATACTCGTGCTCTTGCCGTGCGATTATTGAGGATTACGTGTTAAACCTTAAATAAATTTCCTCATATTTATTTTCTTAAATTAAAAGAAAAAAAAAAGCTAAAAATTAAAATGAGTAAAATTCGAGTGGGCCCCTCTCGAATCCAAGCACAAGCATTGACTGCCAAGTAGAACAATGAAGACAAAAATTTCAGAATACAATCTCACGTTGGATTTGTCATTCAGACATCAACATCAACACCTGAAAACTATTTCCCTTCCAATACAAATCTCACAAATTCTAGAGAGAGAAAGAGGTGTGTTTATTGCTGATAAACATTAGCATAGCATTCGAGCAAACATTATAAATGTGACATTTTCTAGAGAGAGAGAAAAGTGGGGTTCATTTCATTTCTCAGAAGCATGACATTTTCTCTTCTGACATAAACATTATAAAATAGACATCATGGGTAGAGAGAGAATTGTTTTTATTTCCAAGAAGCATCACTATCTAAACTTAAATCCAACGACAAGGAAGTAGATAAGAACTTGAATACCTGGATCATCATTTTTCTTTTCTCTGTCCCTTTCTTCCTGGCAAAATGACAAGCCAAAATCAAGCTACTCCATTTGTATCTGAGTTTGCCATTGACATCAGCTCTCCAATCTGACCCGAAATTGTTCCAAAAGGGTAGCAGGCAATTGTAAATCCTTCAATCTTTCCCGCTTCCTTTCACATAATTCAAACTCCATCGGACTGTTTATGGAAATAATTCCACCCATTCATATCGACCCGAGAGAGGAGTGTCATTTACGACATCAAAGTTGTACCTGCAGAATTCAAATGTATCAGAGCAAATCTACAAACTACACTTTAGTCATGTTCTTTTTTTCCCCACGAGAAACTTGAAAGAAGATTAGATTTATACTAAAGAGATATACTTCTCCATGAATAATCTCTGCTGCTTCCACTCTGTGTAGGCAAAGAACTCTTCGATTTCATGCCTCGTTGGAAAACTTCTTTGAATGTCGGTACCGACAATACTCCTGCAGATACAGTTTTGATGATTTTGAAAAGTTATAAGCATTCTTAACCAAATTGAAAAAAGAATTAAAAAGCAGTCAAAAATAACATATTGAAGTTACACCATAAAAGGTGGTTTGAACAAATAACCTTTCTCATGGAAAGGAATGTTAGTTGAAGTTCTACTCATATTTTCAAATCTTTTTTTGTCAGCAGAGATGAGTACTATTGACAGAAGAAATTTACACTATTTTCAACTCCGAAAGAAGAAGACAAAATGATATTGGCAAGTAGCACCATAGTGGGAGAACAGGTCTAGTTGGAAAGCGTATTAAAGTTGGTTACTAGACAGGCACCACAGAGACAATTAAAGAGAGAGAGAGAGAGAGAGAGAGAGAGAGCTCTGTAACTCCTTGTGCATTCTGAGCCTCAAAACAGAGCATGTTTATGAACATCCCATATATGATTCATTATCCTAGGTCCCCCTATGACTGTGACGCTGCCTTTTACAACAAAAAACTAAATCAAATTTAGGCAAACATCTCTGGTCATTCATCAATTGAATATTTAAGGTACCTTTTTCACTCAAAATGAAGGAGAGAAAACAAAAAATATCAAGAACTTCCAACAAATTTCGGTTAGATCTATAGATACCTACTAAAAACTCTACCCTGAACCAAGTTTTTTGTTCCAAGTCATTAAATATAAATATACAATATACTGTTTAATTAGGAACATCCCAAAGGAAAAGGAAAACTGATAATAATAGAACATTTTTAGAAATCTAATCTTCTTCAAGATGCAGAGATATCATTAAACCAGAGATACATAAAACCCTCCTGAGCATGCAATAATAAATCGTACTACTTGATAAACTAATCCCGAGTTTTGTAACATCTTCCTAGGAAACAGAAGCAAAAAAAGAATAATTCGTTATTGATGTTTACTTGATTAGCCGAAAGTAGAATAAACAAGTTCTAGAGTTACGAGTCAGAATCATCTCTAGCTTTCAGTGAAAGCTCCAGTGTAGCATATGCATGAGAACGCAGATAACAACAACACATCAGATGAAAGTGAGGTAAGAGAAAATGAGGATAAAGTAACAGAAGTAACACAGCCAAGAGAAACAAAGTTGCTTCCTTTTTCAGATAAGATCAGTAAAAACGACATTGCTTTTGGAATAGCAGAACTGAACTTATAAAGTTTCTCCAACAAAAGGGAAAAAGGCTTAGAAAGGTGGAGTACATGTGAATATATGATGGATGGAAAAAAAAAAAAAGAACGAGCCACCATATTCTAACAACAGATAGAAATAATAAATGAGCGATTCTAGTTATTTCCTCTTTTTCGCACAGAAACCAGAGGTGTAGACACCCACAAAGAAAAATCACAGTTTTGATGACGAAATCCCTGAGTTAATTCTCTGCCAGTGACGGAACACAGGTAATCACCCAGATGCGGAGTAACATTCAAAACAGAATATTCAAAAGAAAAGGAAAAGAAATGGCGTCAAGGGTGAAGACAGAGTTAGAAGATTAGCAAAATAAATAAATAACCAAGAAAATCTGTGGATTCTAGCGTGTAGGATTGTCGTAAAAAATATTGTACCAAATTAAAAGGGGGAAAAATAAGTGGAATTGAGACTACCTATCTCCGACGCCTAACTCCAAAATGCTTGGTTCGAAAGAAGGATTGATACCCGCTGAATTGCAATCTTTTTCTACTTGAACATCGAAATTAGCCTCCTTTTCATTTTTCTCATACGCCAGCGAAACCGACTCTAATTCGAGAGAATCCAACTTCGAATTAGGTCGGCAATTGCTACGTTTAAGCCTTTGCCTGCAACAGCCACTAGACTGCTCCGTTTTCTGTTGAAAAAGTATCTGCTCTTTCCGTTGCTTGAGCAAAGGAAGCTTTTCGAGACGGCGGCTTCGAAGCTCGAGGTAGGAGACAGAGAAAATATCCGGTGTAGAAACTGAAGCAGGTGAGGACGACAGTCTCTGAAGCCTCTGTAAGGCAAGGGTTTTAGCAGCTCGGGTACGGACGCCATTAGAAGGCTGCGGAGAGACCTCCATAACTGCAACATCAGATGTTTTCGATTTCTTCAAATACTTTCCCATGTCTGCCACCTTAACTTCCGAATAGCTTAGTTTTTCGTCAAGGATTCATTCAGCAGTAGAGAGAGAGAGAGAGAGAGAGAGAGAGAGAGAGAGGGAAAAGGTGAAGGAAGAAGAAAAAGGAGGGAAAAAAGGTTAGGGTTGAGGACCCAGGAGGTTAAGAAAACAGTGCAGCAGACTTCCCGTTTTATAGCCGCTGCTTCAATGGCTTTCACTGTCGTTTTCTCTCTCTTAACGACTGCTAACATGTTTTCAAAAGTACTCTCGTGAGAACCATACTTCCAAAAGTAGCCTAATTACTAAAATTTTGCAGAATTAGCTTTCTTTCTTTTTTTTAGGAATAAAATTCATGAATATTCTTAATGTTTCAAAAATTTAATGTCATTAATTTATAATTACGCGTAATCTATCGTAAAAAATGCGTCAATTGATGAACTACCCTTCTAGATATAAAAATTACGAGTAAATTGCAATTTAGATGTTAACTTTAAAGGTGACTTACAATATACAAATCCAATATTATTTTGGACACGAGTCTTTTGATTATATGCAAAAATACTTTTATCATTATTCAATCTGTTAAATTCACTACATAAAATACACGTAATAGAATATAATTCTAATTATAACTCGTTCCTAAATTCAATACAGAATTTTACGTTTTGTTTTAGTCTCAAATACAGAATACCGTCTCGAGAAATCATCGCCTCTAAAAAGTAATTAGAATTAGCATTTGAAATAATTTCTATCACATCCTAATTTCAAAATGATAAAAATATATTTTCTAAAAATCTATTTAATTCAAAAGAAAAATCCAGCTAAATAATTTTATTTTTTATAAAATAAATAAATGACCAAATAAACCATCTTCAATAACTTTATTATTTCTAAAATTTAAAAAAAAATATTATTATTATTTTTAAATAAAAATCACGAAATTAAATATAGAGAGAGACGTTTACATTTATTAGAGGAAAGAAAGTCAAAAAGTGAAGGGGGTGCTTCAGTTTCTAGGACACAAGTTATGCATTTCTTGCCTGTGTAGTTGGAGTGATAAATAAATATCTCATCCTCTCAAGTTTGATTTTTTTAATGCATTTATTGGTTTACTATTTAGAATTTTACTAGTTTTAAATAAATAAATAATACCGTCCACTGTCATAATAAATAATATAATCTTATTTTTATCTTTTAATTTTATTTTAAGTACAGTAAATATAATATATCATATTTAATTAAAATAAGTCATTATTCATACTAATTAATTATTATAGTATTACCATATAAAAATTAAAAGATACAAATAGAAGATAAACGTAACATTATTCTGATAATTATATCATATTAGTGCGAAATATACTTTGAGCACGTGTGAATCTAGTTTACTTCACGTAATTTTCAATTTTAATTAATATATTATCATGGGTTAAATTTCCTTTTTAGATAATTTTTTCATTTATTTTTGTCATTGGATTTAAACTTATTTCAAAATTAAATTAAATTTTTTTAATTGATTTAATTTTAAAATCGATCCGAAACTAGAGTTAGTTTACTCTACCAAAGTATTGTACCTTCTTTAGGAACAATTTTCTAACCTATTAAACTTTGTGGGTAAATCTTAATTTTACGTCCTAATTTTATTTTTAACACAAAGTATATGTGCATTAACTCATTAATATAACCAATCTTATTTATAAATCATCATAATCATTATTAAATTATAAAACGTGACATTAATTTTATATATATTCTCAATTTAAATAATATATATAATAATTTTTTTTTTATCATTTTGTGATAATTAAGGAAATATTAAACATTAATTTGGGAAATATTGAAGAGAGAGTTAGTTAAAAGTCGTTGATTTTCCCTAGCGTAGTCGGTCCAATCATCAGACCCGCTGCCCGTTCTTTCACAACCTTCTCCCGCCTTTTTTTGTCAAGCTATTCTACCACTCGCTTCCTAGAACCGTGCACCGCACGCACTTTTCCCTAGATTAGATTGTTGAAAATATATTAAAATTTAGTGACTTCGGGCGTAACTTCTAATTTGGTCATTTTGAGTTTAACCTTGTTGCATGTCATTTATTTATTAATACAAAAATAGTCTATGCTTCATCATATCGATGATTGTTGTTGAGGTTTGAGTTTTGATTTAGCCAACAATTATCTTTTTATGGATGTGAAAACGACTAATCACATAAAAAAATACGATCAACTCCGAACTAACTCTAGTTTTTAATAAAATGAACATCAACCAACATGAACATCAACTTTTTTTTATCTTTTCTAATTCTAAATAATTTTAAAAATTACAAAAAAAAAAAAAAAAAAAAAAACACCGGAACCAGGCGAATTCAAAAAAATCTAAACTAGAAACAAAAAGAAACCAAGCAAAGTTGAAAAAATCAATTTTCAAATTTTAGTTTTGTGATTTACCTTAAAAAATAAGTAACATGATGGTTATGGTTATTTAAAGACAAACTACTAAGAGAATAAATCTAAACTAGTTTGTTTCTACTCGATTCAGAATTCAACCATAATCTATGTCCGTATATACATGTAATGCAGAATCGAGTAATCAACAACATAAATTAAAATGCTAATTTTTACGTAAACAAAAAACTACTAACAAAATATGTCTATAGTTTAATTTCATTACTCCTATAACATATCAAACAAAATTCAGATCACTAAATTCTAAAAAAAGAAAGAGTTACGATGATTCACTCATTTCTTCTAAAGTGCCCAACGCCTCGAGTTCCTTCAGTTGATCAAAGAGTTTCGCTTATGAGAGGGAGGGAGACTTGTCACAAATGACAAGGTCAATGAATATAGAAAGTGTTCAATGCATCGGATCGGAGAATCAACATCAATCAACGGTTACAACTGAATCGTCATAATTCGAGAGTATTTCTCTAAAGAATATAGCAGAATAAACTTGCATAATACAGATATCAGAACAATCTGTACCTCATTAATTGTTCTTCAATAAGACATGAGAAATATGCTAAGTTCCAATAATTATGTGGAGTGGTGTCGCCCAAGATAAATAAATAATGCCGTCATTGCCGCCAAGGCGTATGGGAAAATTGTCCAAACTCCCTATATATAAGTTCACAATAAGACCACGTAACATACCAAAATTTATCTCTAAATTAAACCCTAATTAATTACATTGATTTTTCAATTTGAACTCAATTAACCCTAAATTGAATGTATTCTAACGAAAAAAATTTAAATAAAAAATTAATTTCTTTTCGTAAAGACAAAGAGAAAACAGCAACTAAATCTCAATCAACATTCATAATTAGTACCAAATTACACAATCAACAATCTATAGAAATAATCAAACCCTAATTTCAAGCCAATATTACGCAAACATTAAGGAAATCAATTCTTTCCTATTTCATTTTTGAAATATGCTCAATTGGAGGGCCAGACTCGTCCTCCCCTATCTAAGGGGAATTTAAGGGAATAATAACACAAATTGAGAAATCTTTTCTTCCAATTTCTGAAAGCAGAGAAATAGGAGAAGTTCATAGCTAGCCAGAACCACCGTACTCAACCTTCGACCACTGAAACTTGCTCCGACCACTGCGATACCCTATGAGGAAACTTCATTTGCACCTCAATCATTTGAACAACTCCATCCGACGAATTTTCTCTCTCGGTCGAGCTCCATTTTGCTACTGCAAACTACTCCTTTTCGACCGAGCACGTGAAACCTCCCATTGGTGTAAATTTCTCTCTCTCACTCCATCTCTCCCTTGCGCGCACACGCACACACTCTCTCTCTCGACAGAATGCTCGTGGACGAAGGAGAAGAATGAAGATGTTTGGTTCAGAAATTTTAATTTTGAATCGAATCGGACATCAAGACATAATTGAACTGGCCTTGTTGATCCAATTGACCCAAACTGGCCCAAACACGAAATTGTTCCTATCAACCGAATATTTTAGATCGTTAAGGACATCCAAATAAATAAAAAAAACCAGCGCTGACATTTTATTGGACAAGAATTTCCTACCCTTATTACTTTCAAAAAGATTATTTTAGAATGAACGAAGAAGTTTAAATCTCTATAATTTTTAGGCAAAAAAAATCAATCCAACGATAGGGAAAAGCACCTAAAACCCTATTCCCTCTCTTTATTGGAATCCAAGTAAAACACTAGATTTTCAATATTTTAACTGTAAGCCCTACATCACGAAACATTTATTAAATAATTTTTTTGTTTAGTATTTTATTATTCAATTATGTTATTATTTGGACACGCATATATAGACATTGACTTAGTAGTGTAAAAAGATAAAAATAATAGGACATGATGTATGCAAGTATGAAATATATGAAAACGAATGGAAATGATGAAAATCACAAATAAACTAATGAGTCTGAACATATAAGATGACTAATGAAATTCTGAATACATAGTTATTGAGATTACGAATGAAACTTTAAGAGAAAAAGAAATCGCTAGTTTTCTGAAAGCCGGAGTGCATGGTAAGATTGAAAAATTAGTTCCATCTAGTATGTAACTTTTAAAGCATGTAATTGAATAATGTATGCAATTGAAATTACATGCATGTGTTTTTACTTACTGAGTTTATCTTATGCATTAGTTTTGTGATGTAGGTGAGTTTTTATTAGAGAATGAACTGTTGCTGATTGAAAATTTTCCAGAGACCTACGAGCATACAGAAGAGGGTATTGTCGTTGGCTCTGAATAGTAATTTAAAGTCATGATTTATATTATTTAAAATGATATTTCATATTTAATTACATTTAATTTCAATTAATTTCAATTTGAATAATTTATTTCATCAATTGTTGAAATTTTCAATTAATGAATTTATTGTTTTAAAATTAATAAATAAAATTTTATTTAATGTTTGTTTAGTATTGAATGTTTTTAAATATTTATTGATAGTTATTTCAGAGCTTCCGCCTAATAAATAATTTTTGCTATTTTCAAATATCTTGAATTAAGAAAATTAAGATTTTATAACGAACTAATTTAACTTAATTCGCAAATCGATTTGAGAAAAATTTCAAGATTACAAATTGGAGAAAAACAAAAAAATAAATTTTGAAATCGTTACAGATTAAATACATAACCGTTGAATGTATAATAATTTTCTACATCACATGATTAGGGAGAAACATCACTAAAAGTGCATTTAAAAGGTATTAATAATTTATTTTAATTGTTTTTTACAATCTAACTTCACCTGCGCACTTGTATTTCAGTGATCCTAATGTTTAGACACAAATCTTATGATGTAAATAATAATACGTGGACTATCTTATATTAAAGTTATTTTAATCATTTAAATTATTTATTAACAATACCTGAGTAAAAGAGAAAGGACATACCACAACTGTTGCGACTGTCGCGAGGGCAAACACGGGTCGCTCTCTTAGCAAGAATCCAATCGCCAGCTGACAAAAGAAATCGAAAGATTGAACGTTTTAACATGTTTTTAATTTTATTTTGATTTCGACAAAAAAAACAGAGAGATTGAATGTTTTAACACACCAATACTTTTTATTGTGAAATTGTAAAAGAAAAAGAATGATAGACTTTGAAACACTTGGAAGTTGAACCTGAAGCGGAAGAGTAATCAAGCCGCCGCAACAGACTCCGGCAAAGAAACAGTCGGGGGAGATACCCTGAAACATACAACATAGAATATTTATATGTTCATCACATTGCTTTAAGTTATATCCATCACATTTTCACCAAGATATTCTTGGTGGTGACTCTATACATCCAAAATTTTCAATAACATGAAAACATTAATCATATAATGGCAATAAACTTTGACGTTGGAATCTCCAGTTTTTCGAAACTTGTTCTAAGAATGAGATTACTATAACAATCACTAACCAGGGCACCTGCTAGGAAAGCTGTTGGATTTCTCACTCCAAGAGAAAATCTTTCAACTACATATGAAAAATTAGCAACAACATCAAAGAATTTCCTCAATATGGAAAAGGAAACACTCAAAATAATTTTCCGGCAATTATTATTAAGAAAAGTCATGCAACAATTTATATTTCACGCTGTTTGACACTGATTGTAGGTCGTTTAAATGAAATGGCACGCATAGATAGAGTAGAACTTCATCCCACAATTTGTTTGTTAATATAGTACCATAGCATACAAATAATTAATAACAGTAACACTTTAAAAAATAAAAAATAAAAACATCATTATCTTACCAAGACCTATTAGATTGCCGGATCTTTGGACAGCACGAGTGATGCTTGCAGCCTTCTCCCGACCGATTCCTAACTACATTCATACACCAAATACTCAGCTATTAAACAAGAAATTGTATTTAATTCAAAATGGTATATCATGTGAATGTGATGGATAATATGGCACGAATCGCAGTGACAAGACACAAGCATCTATCAGATCACAGGTCTCTGCAAAGTTGTTAGATTAGGTAGCATGTATGGGAGCTTACGTTTGACCAGTTCAGAAAGGGGTATAGAAATATTAGAAAATGTATTACCGATCCTTTATTTATATATTTTTTATTTTAATATTTTTGCAATTTTTGAAGTTCATGAGGCATCCAGGTTAGACAATTAAAGAAGACTCAAAATATTACATTTTCTTTTCTATATTCATCTCCCTCGCCCTATTTTCTCTGATTTTCAAACCATTTTGCCATTGCAACTCCGTAATTTTCACATATGATCTAAATCTCTCTACTCAGAATATAAATGCTACTGACGAGCATGAACTCAAAAATAATCACAGACAAAAGTTACCTTAGAACAAACATCATCAGATGCCCCCGATTGTCTAAAAAGCTTTCCGAGATAAAATGGTATCATGTCACTAATGCAAACTCCCCTGAAAGTTTTAATTTTGCATGAAAAGAACAAGCAACTTTCAGTCATGCAAACTTCCCTGTAAGTTTAAGCTTCCATACAAACAAGTTTTTTTCTTTCAATGCAAGGGGAAAAACGAACAGAAAGTAGGGACAAAACGTACCAGTATACCCATAAAACAGTTGAGATTATGTATGCAGCATTTTTAGAAAAGGATTCAGCAAAAGATTGCCAAGTACCATCTAGCGACAACAGTCTTGATAGAGATATGCCAACCTATAATTTTCCATAAGCTGGCAGTTTATAAGTTTGTTAAACAGAAACAATGGAGATTTAAGTGAAGACATGAAGAAATAATAAGATTTACATAAAGTGGTTAATGCATAAGTTCAATAAACAGAAGTAGCAATGAGACAGACCCAAATATTTAGAGCTTCTTCACTGATGAAAAGTCCACACCCAGCAGCCATAAGCAACCAGAAATATACCCATCTGCAAATTTGGTGGATTATGTATGAACTTAAAAAACAAGGAATAAAATCACAAATAGTAGTTCACTCCCAATGTGACAACTGAGAGCTCCGTCCACTTTCCGGCTTCTGAATTTACTAACAATCGGAAACATACAATTATTAAGAGATTCAAAGACTCAGAACCCAAGTTTAAATCTGTGTTTTGCTTCCTCACTTAGCGCGCAAAATGAACCCTTTAGGCTACGCAACTGAAATGTAATCACATATTCACTTAAAGGCTTCAACAATGTCAAACTATGAAGCATAAGTCATTGGACAGGGGAGAAAATCCAGTAATCTTCACAAACACATAGAGATCAGTTAAATAGAAAGTTTTTTCTCTTCAAAACCCAAACATAACATTTTCCCATTTTGGCTGCACTCAGATTTGAGATTTCCATAGAAGTGGACTTGACAAATTAGAAAATAGTTGAGAATTAACAATACGCCAACTAGCAGAAAGGGGCAACAAAATATCAGGTGATTGTTGGATATGGGAAGCCTAACTACAAAACTGACTCAAAGTGGACATAATTCTCATATTGACGGTGAACGACTATAAATTGCACGTGATGAACTGAGTGCTTTGCTTTTGTGTTAATCACTATTATTTCTCTTAGTCTGGATAGAAATATTGTTCAATTTCTCATAAAAATAGTGGAAATGGTTAAAAGAGTTAAAAGACGAATATGAAGCATACCCAGGAGCGTATTCTGGAAGTATAATTGAATACCCAAAAGCTTTGATCGTGTATCCAATGGGAAGGCTATCCATCAAAGAGGAGGAAGAAGCAGCATCAGACAGAAAGTGAAATCCAAGAGGTGTGCCATGAGAAGGCTTTTTAAGACCAATCGATATTGCGGTTATTGTTGCAGCTACACCTATTCCAATGGCTAATTTTGCAAGAAAAGAACTTCTTTCTCCAGATTGTAAATTCAAATTCTCAAATACCTCATCATTCCTTATCTTGTCTTGATCATTGGTGACATTATCAATACTTGAAGCCACATGATTATCTCCATCACGGCGTTTGAAGCTTCTAATCCTGTAAATTTGCTGTTAATTATTTGCTAACACCCATCCATGTTAGGCATATTTAACGAAAGAAGAACCTGCAAGTTCCTGTGTAGCTTCTAATACCTATCCACCAGTTTCATTGTAGTAATAACCATGGACTATTTTAAAAGGATAAGTGTTGCATAATTGCAGGATGGTGTCAGGGAAACTCGAAAATGCACCTATTCCGGGTGATTTGGCTTTAGATAATTGCAGGATGGTGGGAGGGACGCAAGAAAATGCAGCCAATCCGGGGGCTCTATCGCCTTAATTTTTGGTTTTAGAGAGCTGTACTACGATGTGACGTTTTCTAGGTTTATATGATGTATCCTGTCGGGGGGAAAACTGCTAAACTGATCGTGAAGATTAAATGAACAAACTAATTTACAGACAACAATAATTTGAGATAATCCATCTAGTATTTGAAAATTCAGAAGAAAGAGGTCAAATTACCTGAAGATTGAGGCGACGAATGAACCAGAAACGAACACGGGCCTATTTTTCCCCCGAAACGCCATTAAAGAGACACTGAAACTGCTTGATTTCTTTGACCATTCTGCGGGAGGGTAAAGATGAGAACCATGAGCCAAAACGGCCATGGAAAACATTTTCTGGCTCCTCCCAGAGGCTAATGTTTTCAGAAGTATGGTGTGAAGCAGAGAAGGGCCCCGATTCTTGGTTCCATGTCGCAGAGCTTCACAAGCTGGAGGCAGTGACATGATATGGATTGGATACACTGCTTATAAATTGTGAGATACCTTATGGCTCACAATAATTTGTGTTTTTAATTAAGCTCTCTTAATATATTTTCGGATAAAAATCATTTAAAACCCTAAACTTGATTTTTTTTTTAAACAAATCGTAAACTAAAAACCCTAACAATCTAAATATTAAATTATCTAAAATCTAACAAAATAAATTATAGCGGCCGATCGATCACTGTCGGTTCTTGAGAACGGAATGAGTGTCGATCGATCGGCTGAAGGATGCTGAGAGAGTTAAAATTAGAATGAGTGTCAATCGACCGACTCTGCTGGCCGATCAATCGCCCTCTGAATTATGGCAGTCGCTCATGCTTTTGTGAGCAGAATTGGTGCCGATCGATCGACTAGCAGGGAGCCGATTGATCACCCCTCTGAAATTTGGCGAATGCTCACGCTTCTATGAGCAGAATGAGTGTTGATCGATTGGCCAGCAGGGCGCCGATCGATCGCCCCTCAAAATTTAAACTGTATAATAAAATCTGATTATTTTGAATAAAAATTCGATTAATTACGAAAATTTGATTAAAGTTAGTGTAATTAGGATTAGATTAAAGTTAATTAAGGTTAAGAGTTAATTAAACTCGATTTATTGGTAATTTTTCAAAAGTTGAAGGGTGAATTGGTCTTTTCTCAAGATAAGCATAGTTGATTTGTAATTAACCATGGTTAAGTGGCAGCATATCTGTGGGAAGAAAAACTTCAGCAAAGAAATTGCAGAGAGAAAGGAACGAAGGAGACGAAGAGAAAAGAGGAGAAAAGGGAAGGAGAATGTGGATTTTCGCAATTTTTCCTTTAGAGGAAGTTGATCAACTCGTTGAGGGAAACATATTGGTGGAAAAATCGATAGATTTTGGTTAAAGTGGAGGAACCGACAAATACGGTAAATAAATCTATTAATTAGATTAGTTAGTTTATACTTTATTGTATTATTAGGTAGAGATAGATTAAATTTTCACTTGGATTCTAGATAGATTTGGATATTTTGTGAATTGAATGAGATTTGGATAGGTTAAAAAATTAAATTGATATCATTTTTATTTAAATTGAATATTGAAATGTTGTTTAAATTCGAATTATATTGAATTGTTAAACGTAACATTTTGAAAACTATGTTTCTATTTAAATTGAATTCATTAATTTTAAATATAAATTTCATGGGTGAATGCATGTTTTAAACATGCATAGCATGATTTTATAATTGTTTTAAAACATGCATTTAGGAAGGAGAAAGTAGGAAAACCGTGGTAACATAAGAACTCATTGGGCTGAACTTGTCTCTTCGTGTATAATAAATATGACTATGAAAAGAGAACGACATTAACTATATGTCCTCCTTGGGTTGAAAATACCTAAACCTCTCGAGGAAACAATGTATGGTCCTACAACTTTACCAGTAAAAATCTGGGAATGTGTAGGTGTGTATGACGGTCATATGCGTTAATTTAGAGTGAATTGCATTTTTACATGTCAAAAGGAATGTTAAAAGATTACATTGATGGTTTTGTGAAAAAGTTAAATTGTACATATTGATTATAATGCATTGGAGTTAATCATTTGTGGAAAATGGTTTTTAAAACTTTGGTTGATTTTTTAAAAAATTGGTTATTTTAAACTATGGTTAATGATATTGATTTTTAAATGGTTCAAAACATGAACTCGTATGCATTTTTATAGAAATGACATGAATTTAAAAATCAAAACAAATTAATTTAAGTTGATTTCAAATTAATCAATAGTAGGTGGGGGAAGGAGATTGGTCATAGATAGTGTAATAGAGTATAAGATACTTATTCTAGCTCTTAGATTCATTGGTTGTTGGGCAAATGACTCATTATGTGGAATATTCATTTTTTTTATAATGAAATTGTTCCCCATGACGGGAAAGCCAAGGCAACCTGAAGGAATAAAAGAGGCATAGGCTATAACCATCAAGGTATCTGGTTACTTTTGTATTGGGACTGAGTTAAATAGTTTAGAATTTCATAAACTACTTTTGAACGGTCACGTGTGTGTGACCTAATTGTATATTCGCTTCCGCACTTTGATAGAACGATATAGGTGTTTAATTGTATATTGTATAAAATGCTTGGATAATAGATATTGTGGATGAGAAATATCTTGTTGATATTGAATAAACTTTTGGACATATATCTTATTTTAAGATGCAAGGTACAGAAGAACGAATTTTAGATAAAAATACAAATGTATCCATAAAAATTGAAAACTCGATTTATTTAAGTTATTTCCTATCTCGCGAATCTAAATCGTCGGGTCGAGTCCTGACAATATGTCAGAGGCAATAGTGGTGTTTGGCTAACCGTAATTCATACTGCACTGCAGACAACAACCCTTGATATTTGAAAGAATAACAGAGTTAACATAAAACAATATAAAAACCATAACGCCCCAATATTTGAAATAACAATTGGAAATGCACATTTTGTAGATCCGAAATAAATGTCCATTCGTATCGCACTTCATTCTCTATGTCTTCTTTCAATATTTGCAAAAACTACATCCATGAGTTCTTATACTCTGATTCCACATTATCAACAGCAAATAGATATATGTCATCGTTGTCATCAATATTGACGGTTGTTAGTAATTGACCAAGAAACAGATAGTAGGGCACCTATACTGCAGTAAACCTGCATTGTAAACAGTCATATACATGTACATTCTTTCGAATACATATGTTTCATTAGCACTAGAGCTCACCAAGTAAGTATGTAGGCGCACTGTGCTACCCGGATTTGATCTAAATATTTCTCCTAGATACGACCACCGTAGCTTGTATTGCTCGTCGTCATTCCCTTCATTAAGTTTATGAGCTTCGCTTCTTGCTCTTCTAGCAAGACTTTGTATAATGTTAACATTTAAATCATTTTTTACTGTTTCGATAATGGAAGGAATTTTCCAGGTAGGTTGACTTTTAAATCTATCTAAATAATGATTTGTCACTCATTTTGCCATAGTGTGTCGATTCTCAATTTTTCTTGCACAACAATGAAAATCAGTGTAACTCTTTACTTTGAATGTAAGCTCATTTTGCACGATTGAAGCATGAAGTTACCATTCACATCCATCTTCACACACTGCCGTAAGTCGTTCTAATGACCTTTAAAGAACCATATTTTTTTACCCAAAAAAATCTCATTGAAATTTCTTCCATTACTGGTATGCTTTTCGGCTCATTATCTTCCAAGTCGACTGGTATTCGAAGCTCTCATCGAGGGTTTTTGAGGTCGAATGCACTTCTATTTCTCCATCACTTTCCGAGTGATCGAATGCTCGAAGATCACAATGTATGGGCGTGACATCCAGATATCAGCCCATGTTGGCATCACACGTTATTTCGTCTACATCAACCGATCTACTTGAATTAGAATCCATCAACATCAGTAATAAAAAAAAATCGCGAGAGATTGAATAATATAGTAGAAGTTTTCGAGTGGATGTGGAGTTGAGAGGTGATAATGGAAGGTTGTTTCTTTATATAGTAACGCCCTTTCTAGAGAACGAGCATCCGTTCTTTCAATTATAGGTTTATTTGTGAATCGCGGATGAGCTGATAATTGAGTGATCGGCCGACCGTTCGGAAGAACGACTACCCATTCTCGCAAATATTAGTCGACCCGTGACAATTATTGAGTCATAAGTGGACTGACCCGCGACTGGGCAAATAATGGAGAGCACGGACGACCGTTTATTTTATAACGGCCATCCATTGTTGGCTCACGTGCAGTGCACGTGTCTCGGGAGTCTCCACCCCCCGCTCGATTCCTGTGTCAACATGTCATGCGCCACGTGGCGCTAGATAGAACGGATAATGATCGGTCGTTTGGTAGGATTTGTTTTATTAGATTTCAGTTAGTTTAAGATTTAGGTTATTAGAATTTTTAATTTAGGGTTTGTTTAAAAAAAAAACTCATAGTTTAAGATTTCAAACGATTTTTACCTTATATTTTCTTAAATGACTGACTTTCGTGTCAAATAATTATATAATTAATGTAGTATATTTATGGGTGAAATCGGTTTGGTTCGGTTCTGTTACACCCTCAAACTAAACTGATTGGCTTTCATAACTGAACTTGAACTAGACTAATATTTTCGTTTTTATTCGGTTCGATTGTGGTTCTTTTTTTTTTTTTTTGTTTAAACTTGGTTTTGTGTCAATTTTGTCCCGTTTTAACTTGTTTTTGGCCTATTTCGTTTAATTTTATTTCTATAATTTGTAATTTTTAACATAAATATTTAAAAAATTATAAAATTTATTCAATTTTATTTTGAGTGGTTTTTTAAATAAGAAAGAGAATATTGAACCAAAAATATCGCTTCGGTTCAGTTTTGGATTTTAACCTCTAAGTAAATTAGTTATTTATAATTTATTGTATTAATTGTACATTAATTATATCAATTATTATTTGACAAATATTATTATTTAATCAATATAGAATCTAAATTTTTAATTTATCTAATAACCATAATTCACCTATATTGTGGGATAAAAAGACAATTTAGTCTATGAACTTAGTGGTAAAAGATAATTCATTGGCTAAACTATTTTATTAAGCGAGATTGCATTTGTACTTTGGATCATTAGTAAAACAAATAATGTTTTGATTGATTTGTTTTCGTGAATACACTCAATTTTGATCATAAAGATCAGTTGGACCGTCTTTTAATCATGTGATATTAAGTATGTACAAGAAATCGAATGAATTAAAGTAAGTGACGTCAGTAGGTAAAAATTATCATTATAAGTTAAAAACATAAGACATTAAATGAATTTAACCTCGCATGAGCAATTTTGTTAACGGCTCAAAATACAAAAACAGTTTGCTCAAACATTTAAGATACCGGTTGTTTATGACTTCTAAGTTCATTGACTAAATTACAATTTACCTTGGGTAAGGTTAATATATGCACGTGGAAGATAATTTTTTTTAATATACTTCATATGTATACATCAATATTAATTGTACGAATCAATGTTTATCACGTTAATGTGTAAAATTAAAGAGTAAACGTAGTATTATTTTTAAAAAATTGTCGTGTGTAATTTTTGTTAGTCTTAGTTACCAATGAAAATTGATGAATAAACTATTTAAAACAAAGAAAAAAGTATAGACTTTTAATGAAAAAATTACAACTATAAAAGATAAAATAGAATTAAAATGTAAATATTTAAAATAATATATAATAGAATAAAGTGGAATATAATCTCTAAATTGAAGATCAAGAAAACATGTAATGGTATGACCATGTTCTCAAACAAATTATTAAAGAAACAGAAAAATGATATTTGAGCGATGGCGGCGTCAAGTCCAATCTTTGACCACCTATGCAATTGCTACGCGGTCAGTTTACGAGGATGAGTTCTAGTCATGTCGATTATCTGAGCTTGTAGTGTTATCTATTTGGTTTGATCCTCTCAGCAGGTGAAGCGATCAAGCACCAGAAAAATGGGCTGCTGGTTTTTGATTCTCTATTTTAATTTTTTTCGGTGTTCTTTTTCCCCCAGGATTTAACACTGTTTTTGTCGAGTTTATGGTTGCGTCTGTCGCTTTCCGCCATTAAATTGCCTGTCTAAATTCTGAATTTAATGCCTATCAGTTCCAAATCTGTGAAAATCGTGTCAAGCTTGCCTTTCAACCTCAACCTCTCTCTCTCTCTCTCTGTTCGTCCGGCGATCTTCGAAATTTTTCCTGGATCACTCGAGTTCTGGTCAATCTTACCGAAATTTTTCTGCTCCGGCTGGTGATCTGCCTGGAATTCTGTACCCGTTTCACTCTTTTGGTATACGATTGAAGTTTTCCAAACTTATTCGATTTTCTTGTGCTCTAAGCTAAGCTTTTCTGAACTTGGATCTCTTCCTCTTACATCGCATATATCGTATATTAGAAGATCGGGTGCCTTCATTCGTTTGGATTTAGAATTTGTTGTATAATTTCTTGCCCAAATATCATTTTTCATTTCTTTGAACTTTCTGCAACTGTATAGTCCTTGAAAAGTTGTGGGTATTTAAGCTTTTTAACGAAGAATGTCCTTTCACTCCATTCACACATGGACTTTGTGTGGTCTAATAGGAGCTTTTTTGAAGCTTGCTTTTGTCTGTTCCCTTCTCTCTTTGTCAGCTTCTTTGTATATTCCATCCAAGTTCTTGAAATTTTTTGGACTCTATTTTCCTTGCCCTTGTACTGGGTTTTTGGGCTATCGGAACAGCAATTTGTGTATCGATAATTTGCTCGTTAAATTGCCGAAACAAATGATCTCTTCGATATTTGCCTCGGTAATGAGAAGATTTCCTTTCGATTTAATCTTCTCGGATGATCAGAACCGTAATTTGGACAGGATTTCAATTAAAGAGAGAAATTATGCAATTGGGATTCTTCCATTGGAGGCTAATCCTTTTTCGGGTCCGAGTTTTCAAAACTTTATTGACAAAGAAAAAGGACATGAGGATAAGAGGAAAAGAATTATAAATTTCAGGCAAAGAACTGGAGTCAGACGAAGAAGGAGAACAACTGGTCCTGAAAATGGAAATTTGTCTCCTTTTTTGCTGAATGGCAGTTCAAATACAAGTTTTTCTGCTCTTTCCTGCTTTCCTTTTGAAGTTGACAAAGCCAAAAACAGCAAGAGGGAATCTGGGTTGTCTGTTTTGAGGGAGGATACCATTCATGGTAAGAAACTTTTGTACATTTTCTTCAGCTAGTAGTCAAAAATAGAAATTTAAGAGCATGAATAAGTTGATACAATTGAGAATTATCTTGTTACCCAGATTTTTGTATTTGATTTGTAATTTAAAGCTGCAGTATAGTGCTTATATTGAAACGCCTATTTATTTCAGAGGATTCAAATGAAGACATCCGGATTCATAGTTTGGAATTCAACGATTTAGTGAAAGATGTCAGTGGAAACAAAGTAAATCGAATTTCAGCGTTGGAAAGAGCATTGGAAGAAGAAAAAGCGGCTCGAGCTTCTCTTTACTCGGAACTGGAGAAAGAGAGAGCAGCTTCGGCAACAGCTGCAGATGAAGCCATGGCAATGATTTCCCGTCTGCAAAACGATAAAGCGTTGATTGAAATGGAGTCGAAGCAATATCAGAGATTGATCGAAGAAAAGTTTGCTTATGATGAAGAAGAGATGAGTATTCTAAGAGAAGTACTTATCCGGAGGGAAATAGACAATCATTTTTTGGAAAAGGAAATTGAAGGTTATAGGGAGATGGTTTTATCAGCAAATGTGCAGTCGAAAGGTGACTAGATTGATCTATTTTCTGAATCGAAAGACGTGTCTTTTACCCTTGCTTTATTCAAATGCAGGTCCCGATGAGTTTTCCACATTTGAGTCGATGTTTCTCGACAAACAAAATTACTTTAATGGACGAAAAGGTTGGCCATGGAAAGGAAAGAGTATGAAAGATAACGTTGCAGCCGAGGGAGCTCAATCTTTCGATGAGAGGGAGAAAAGCTCACTTCCAAATGGAAAATGGCAAAAGAGTGAGGAAAATAATATGCTGGATATGGAACTAGATGTTCAAGATATTCATGTAGTTGACTTTAAAACTAGTTCTTGTAAAGAAGATGGTGGATTGGCAGCCAGTGATGAGCTCCAGGATTCTGATCTTATCAGTTGAACAGAGGAACTGTTTTTAAAGTCCAAATTCAAGCTACCTCCTTGTGAGTTCAACAACAAAGAGATCACGGGCTGGAGCTTCTAAGGTGTGTATTATGCTGTTTTTCTTAAAGTTTTTACCCTGAAAATCATCTTCTCCATGATTGATCAGTCGTGTTGGTGAAAATCACATCCAAACTTTCTTATACAAAAACATGTACACTTAAGATATGGATATGGCAGGTGAGTTAAGATAAAGCTGGAGCAAACCATGGTATTATTATGGTTTATTTTGCATAATTAAAACATCTCCAAGATAGCAGGAAGATTATGCTTAACACTCTTCAACTACGACATGAAAAGCTTAAAAATGGGAGGAACATGTTCATCAAAGTTTTGGTTTCCAATCTTTGCCATGTTTCAAATGCCATAGAATCTTAATCTTGTTTTGCAAAAGACGAAGGAGTAGACTAAAACATGTTTCAAACAGAATCCTATGTCGATGTTTGATATGATTCTTAGCTGGCGAGATTGAATTTTGTTTATTCCCTGGCATTAGATGTAATTTTATAGACAAAAAATAGACTGATGGTCCTTTTGAACCCAAATGAAGGACAAGTTGTTGTGAGGGATAAAGCTGATAGAACACTGCATTTTTGTGGTTTCAGGTTGAAGAAGGCAAAATGGTGCCATTAGTGATGCAGAAGAGTGTGTATTGTATAATAGTGGTGTGAAGGAATTAGCTCTCCTATAATCAAGTAAGTTAATTATTTGTGTATGCATTATGTGATCCATCCCTCTAATGGATGTTCTCTGCAACTAGTTTTGGAAATCAGAGTGATTGATTTAAAAGGAAGGTTAGAGATTTTCGCCCACGCGTCATTTTGGGTACCCATATGATAATCTTGACCATGTTGGGGTTCAATTTGCTAACAACTTCTTGCTCCGGTTCTCAACTTGCATCATCTATTGATCTCGACAAGTTGTCGAAGAAATAATCACCAAATTTGTTAACTGACACGTGTCATTTTGGGTACTGTCTTGCATATTAGGGGTGTACGTCGTCGGTCTAGTTTTGAGAAAAAATAGAACCGGACCAATAATATTTGATTTTCAATTTTAAAGACCAGCATCTTCAAATTTTTTAAAGGATCGGACCAGAATTTTGATTTCGATTCTAGTCTGGCTTCGGTAAAATATTTTTTTAATAAAAAATTTCAAATTAAAAAAAAAACTTTGGTGAATGTTTAAAAATTAGGAGAAAGTGATAGAATAAACCTACAACAAAAAATTTATTTGGTAAACTCCACGAAAAAAGTTTGTACAATGAAAAAAAGAAATCATAAATCATTGTACAACGAGCAAAAAGTTTACAAGATGAAGAAATAAACCAAAAGAAAATGAAATAAATGACATCCATTATCCAACTAATAACACAACAAAAATTTATACTATTCATTATCCAACCATAAACTAAAAATTATTGTACGTAAAGTAAGTTAGTGAAGCTACAATGACATTCATTTTCTAATCATTATACTACAAAATATTGCGTATTGTGTTACAAATCTGCATAAATGAAAAAATACAACACGACATTACTAAAAGATGCAAAAAAATATGGTGTTAATAAAAATGTAATTACATAGAAAGTGAAGTAGAAAATAATCAAACATATACCAACAAAATTAGATATTCTCACTATTCGCTAATGTCAATTGGTTCATTATTTTCATCTGGTGATGTAAAATTTGCAAAATATAAGTTATAAAGTAAATATATAATATAAAACACACCTTTGTCAAATTCATCAAGAAAAATGTAAAACACACATTTGTCAGACTCATCGACCACGTCATTAAAGTTAACTACATTATGTTTTGTCTTACGAATCCAGCATTGAGTGCAAATAAGTGTCTCGACAGCCTTTGGGGACAAAGAACTACGAAAAGAATTCAGAACTTTCTCCACAACTGAAAGCTGGCTCCGAAGGAACAATGGAAATAAGAATATTCAATACATTTTTTGTAATTTTATTTAATATTGGATATTTCAATTAATTCACTTTCCACAATGTTAAAATATCTTAACTGTGTGAAAATTTTTCCAATTCTTCAGATAAATATAAATCGACATTTGTTCTCTTACTTACAGTATCTAGCTCACTATGACGGTTATAAAACATCTGATATACCTTATTGCGGGCAAAACTAGTAATTTGTCTTGTGGATAAAAATGTGCCAACACTTGTGCTACAAGAATCTTGTAACATACTTAACCTCAAATTCAAGCTGTATTGAACATATAATCTGTCAATCGCACTTCGTACTTTACTCACCAAATTTATTACTGTATTATTGTCAACAGACATGGTAAGACAATGTTGTAAAAATTGTATTTTACATCTTGAATTTAATACAATTGCAATGCACATAAAAAATTAATTTTCTCACAACTTCTCCAGTATTTGTCAAATTTTCCTTTCATTCCAATAGCCATATTCTTCAATGATGGATTGTCAGACTGAGCATACTCCATGATTATCATTCTCAAATTGCATATTTCACTAAAATAAATATTTGATGTCACGCGCGAAGACGCTAAAACAATCACAGTTATATCATAAAAAATCTTCAAAAACTTAAGTATTTCTCTAATATTCTCCTGGTCGGTTGTAGTGGGAGGTGATTCCCCACTCAAATCACTGACATAATTATTATCGGTTTCCATTAACTTGTCAAATGCTTTTTCGAATTTTTCAGCGCTTGCTAACATCAAATATGTAGAATTCCATCGTGTAGACACATCAAGACAAATACTAGTTTTAAATGCAATCTTAACATTATCAACGCAATTCTTAAAAGTTTGTAACCTTGCAAGTGAAGATCGAACATACTTAACAGTTTTACGTACTCTACTAATAGCCTCTTGATGATCTTTCAAATCATCACTTACAATCAAATTTAATATATGTGCAAAACATCGCATATGCATGTATTTTCTATTCAAAATCAAACCATTCTAATTTCTAACACTTTTGATCAAATATGAAATAGCAACATCATTCGAAGAAGCGTTATCAACTGTAATAGTTAACACATTTTCAATTTTCCATTCAAACAAACATATTTCTATTTCTTTACCAATTCTGTCACCTTTATTATTCGAAATCAAACAGAAATTCAAAATTCTCTTATGCATGGTCCAATCACTATCAATATAATGAGTAGTTAAAACCATGTAATTTAAATGTTGAATAGAAGTCCATATATCTGTAGTCAAACATATTCGTTGTGATGTTATTCTAAAGTACTATTTCAATTTCATCTTCTCTTTTTTTTTTCATAAAGATTAAAAATATCACGAGCAACAGTGACTCTAAAAGATATGAAAAATCTTGGTTGCAAATATTAGGAATACGCTCTAAAACCTTCTCTTTTAACAAATCTTAAAGATAATTCATCATTAATTATTATCTTCGCAAGTAATTATCGACAAGTATCAATACTAAAACACGAAAGTTGTTGTCCTCTATTATTTATATTTTGAAAATTCAAAGTCTTTTGCATCACTTCTACATTTGTCAATAATTTTGCTCAAATACGGATGTGTTTTTTCAATCTTGATGTTTCATTTTTCAGTGTATCACATGCATATATTTTTTTCATAATAATTACATTTAACTCTAGAATTGTTATCATTGTCATTTTCAATAATAGTAAAATGATTCCAAACATAAGATATTTTTTTCCGTCCCTTATGTACGCTGACACCAGAACTAGTAATATGCGTAATACTTTCTATTTTCATCCTATAAAATATAACAACTTATAAAAAATTTAATTTAACAAAAACAAAAAAAAGTAAATGATCCCAAACAAAATATCTATTAATAATAAAAAATGAATGTTTCATATTGAGGGCTTCGAATTCGGCTTCGGATTCAGCGACGACGAGACTCGAGAGCCTTTTTCTCTAAATCGAAGGTAAGATAGATTGAAAAATTAGGTTTTTTTGACAGACTTCAATTTTTGAGTTTTCTCTCTTCTGGTCTGGTTCGGTTTTTCAGCTGTTTAGTCAGTAAACCAGAAAATCGAACCAAATATTTCGATTTTGCTTTAGCAGAATCGAAATTCATAGTTTTTTAAAGAAAAAATGACAAGAACCGGACCAAATAAGTCGGTTCTGGTCTAGTTCTTTAGTCCGGGTGGGTTTTGTACACCCCTATTGCATATGATAATCTTAACCATGTTGGTTTAATTTGCTAACGGATTGTAATTTGGGGTCTCAAGTTGCATTATCTATTGATCACGATGAATTGCCAAAGAAATAGTCACCAAATTCGCAAATGGCACGTGTCAATTTGGATATAAGTGGATTATCACATGTTGTGCGCACGATAATTCGAAAAGATTTCGTCAATTTGCAATTGATTTTGAGATTATGGTTTCATAGTTTTCCAAAACTTTGTGACTTGTGAGATTAATTTTTTTGGATAAAACATGTCTTCTAATTTAAAAAATGATTTGAAGCAAGATTCAATTTAAACAAAAGGCATAATATAAAATTGTGACATAGAAAAATAATTATTACTTGACCTTTTCATTAATGAAAAAAATAAATCAGATGACTGTTTATTAAAAAAATTGAAATTATAAAACTTCAGTAAAAATCACAATAAAACATTGTACATATATAATCTACTGATTATATATAAAAATAATATTATATTTATTATCTTATTTATTTTATTAAAATACTTATAAATTAATTATTAATAATTTATTAAATTAGTTATAGCATTTGTTTTTATATTTATTTTGTTAAAAAATGAAAAATATTTATATGGGAAGGAGATGTTACAGTTGCTCAGTCATACCTTCTACATGTCACTATTTAGAACCCGTAGAAGCCCGACCGACCGGTAACCCAGAATCCAACCACCCTCACCGCCATAGCTGCAACTTCTCTCGAAACCCTAGATTCCTTTCCTCTCGAAACCTCGGCTCCAATGGCTACTCCGTCCTCCCCTTCCTCTTCTAAACCCCTCTTCACTGCCAAACCCGCCTCTTTCTCTTCCAAAAAACCCCACCCGCTTCCTTGGAGTTACCCAGAAACTCTCCATCTGATCCAGTCTTACCAGGTGAAGTGGTATTCTCTCGGAAGAGGCCAGCTGAAGTCCAGCCAGTGGGAAGAAGTCTCTGTCACCGTCGCTGCTCGCTGCGGCTACGACGTCTCCGAGCCGTCGAAGACCGCCACTCAGTGCCGCCACAAAATGGAGAAGCTCCGACAACGTTATCGGTCGGAGAAGCAGCATTTCGCCATTGACGGCAGTTCCAGGTGGCCGTATTTTGACCTAATGGAACGATTAGAAAGCGGTCCATTACCAATCTCCGCTCGCCCTATGACTCTGATCCATGACGATGATAACGAGGAAGGAGATCGAGTGTCAGAGGAAATAGTTGAGATGGATGGGGATTACGACGATGAAGAAGACGACGCCAGTAAGTCTCAAAGCATTAGGTACATCCTCCAGCGACCAACCATCGTGAACAGGTTTTCAGGGGAAAGGAATTCGGCCGACCCCAGCAAATTAGACAGTGCGGTTTCTGGGTCATGGAAGAAGCAGAGGCAGAAGGCAGAGGAGTGGGAAGAGGGAAGAGAAAGAGAGATGAGCTTTGGTCTGGCGTCGGAGATAAAGGCGGTGGCCGGAAGATTGATGGGAATGGAGAAAATGAAAGTGGAGATGATGAGGGAAACAGAGAGATGCAGAATGGAGATGGAGAAAAGACGAAATGCAATGATCTTTCGATCACAGCAGAAGATTGTTGATTCAATTGTAAGAGCATTTGGGTCTCCCAAAAGGATGAAGATTCACCCATAAAATCCCAATTTCAGTCGAAGCAAACTGATCATGTAATTATAGTAATCAGCTAAATAAACCGACTGAGCTTGTAAAGAACGACAATGGCTCTGGAGAATTAGAATTTGAGCAAAGCCGTAATAGAGGCAAGATCATTGAAGCAAACTCTCCAGCGTACACAAATGGCTCAATTCCAACCTGTTCTGGGCAAACTCTCTCTCTCTCTCTCTCTCTCTCTCTCTCTAAACAGTATACAAATGTTGTTCTCCTCGGCGGCTGCGGAATTGCAAATGAGCTCCGGAATGAGTGGGCTTGCGCAACGGAGAAGAAGTTAGGTCTTCAACGGGCTTTCCTAATTTTTCTTTTCCTCGCAATAATTGATGTAATTAAATTATTAATAAAATAAATTATATATTATAATTTATTTTATTAATTGCTCTTCGACACTATTCTTCTCTGATGAGTCAGAATGATTAAAACACATCTACAATTATTTTAACCTTAAATTATGTGATTTTCATATTTTTAATGATTTACCCGTGCAATATATAACTAAATGACTTAACCAACCCAATAACTTCAATTCTTAATGTTATTGATAACATTTATTTTATTATTTATACCGTATTTACAAATTAAAATATGGGTTAAGCACAAATTAAACGTCAACTTTAAGAGTCCGCTCGACTTAGATTTTGAATTTTTTAAAACAAAATAATATCAAAATAAATTTTAAATTTTGAACCATGAATCCACACAACTCTACTATACGTCTATACCGCTAAAATTAGACCCTGCTTTGTTTTGTTATGATCAGAACCAAACTGAATTTAAATTTTAAATATGAGAAAAGAACGAACCAAAACCAAGTCCAAATCAACTCAATCGGAGTCGAAAAAAAATATAAAAAATCAAAATTGAAAAGAAACAAAACCAAGCAAATCCAAAAAAAGGGAGGGACAAAGTTTAAAATTGAATTTTTAAAATCCGATATTTAAGTTAAACAAATTCCACAATTCAAGAATTATTGTATTCATTCACAACGAAGTTGAGTAAATCCTCAGAATTTAAGTTTAATTTGTAGTTAATAATGTCCACTCTATTTAAATTAGGAAGAAGCATTCAATGTGTTAGCTGTTTAAGTGTGATGCCTGAGATGAGAGAGATGACTTGGATTCCACTAGTGTTGTTAAATGAGCGGGCTGGCTCTCCAGCTCGGCTCGCTACAGTAACAAGCGGCTTTGACTCTAGCCACACAGACGAGTCGAGTCGAGTCGAGCTCAACAATCCGTACTCATGAGCTTGATGAGCCTGCTCGTGAGCAGGCTCGGTCATGCCCAGCTCGGCACTGAGCTTTCTGACGATGGGCGAAGCTGAGCGATCTGACGATGGGCGAAGCTGAGCGAGATTTTCGACGTCTCTGATGGAAGCGCAGCGTCCAGAAGCTCGGGCCCTTGAATATCTTCGATCGTCGTCGGGGTTGGGATAGCTAGGCGATCGATCATCCAAGCGTTGGGTGATCATTGCCCTGCGACGATGGACAAAGCTGGGCGAGCTTTCCGATGTTTCTGATGGAAGCGCAGCGTCCAAAAGCTTGGGCCCTAGAACATCTTTGATCGTCGTCGGGGTCGGGAGAGCTGGGCGATCGATCGCCTAGCTTTCTGATCACTAGGCGATCGATCGTCCGAGCACTGGGCGATCGCCCAGTTCGCTAAACTATTTCCGTCGACTATACTCCCTTCAACAGTTCGGTCGACTTTCTATTCTTCAGTTCAGCAATCTTCATCCCCTCGATTTTTTTTCTTCTCTCACGCTAAACACTAAAGTGTCAAAAAACGGTGATGACCATTGATAAGAAGCTGAGATTCTGAGCAACGGTCATCAGACCGTTGCTGAGAATCAGACCGCTCAGCAACGCAACGGCTCGTTACGCTCGTTGGGGCAGTTCGGCTCGACTCGTTAGGCTGGCAGCTCACGAGCCAGCTCGGGTTAGAAAGTTTTTAAGGTCAACTCGTTAGACTCGACTTTTTAAGCTCGGCAGGCTCGTTAGGTTCGGCAGGCTTGGTAAACTAAGTCTTTCTCAGCTCGACTCGACTCGACTCGACTCGATTCGCTTGTTTAACATCTTTATATTCCACTATGTCTATCAAATCAATAATCCAAGACGGATAAAACATGTTTTAATAATCATTTTGAAGATATATGACATTATCTCCAAAATAAATTAATAATAAAAGATTAAGTTTACTTTGATTGACAATTATTTTTTATTAAAATATAATATAGGAAAAATAATTAGTTAAAATTTAACTACATAGCAACGAAATCTAAACAAACGAAACTAAAGGACTACTTTATTCTTGTTTAAAAATAGCTCATCTTCCCCAACCCCCTCTTTTTCCACTTTCTCTCTCTTGAAAGTGATGAACACAACAAACAAACTCATCTTAATTCTGGGTTAACCAAGTAGTTACTAGTGAATTTTGTTTTTTTCTTTGATGTTTAAATTTTTCTCTCCGAACTAAGTATTGAAATGGGTGAAAAGATTTTATCCGAAAATCGGATCACCCAACTCGATATCCTGCTAAGCCTGCCTCTGATTCCTCCACCAACAAGTCAATACGCATAAACAAACACAGAAAATCTCCAAAGTTTCGCACCCACCTCGGCTTCTGGTCTGTAAAATTCCATCTCTGTTTTTTGGTCTTTTGTGTTCTTAATTTTGATTAATTATTTAAGGAATTTGATGATTTTTGTCTTGTATTGTGATGGATGCGATGATTTGCTTTTTTGATACCCGATAAAGGGAGCCCCATCCTCTAATCTACGGTTGTGCTTTCTTAGGAAGATACAGAGTTTTGTCGAGAAAGTTTCTGATTTCGTTCTCTTTTTTTTTTTTTTGCTTTCTGAATCCATTAATGGTTTTCCAGAGAGCTGCAGAAAGTTTTCTTTTTCTATGAGGGTGGATTTTCTCTGATGTCATGAGATCATCCTCAATTTTTTGATCTGTTTCTTGTTTATTTGAGTCGGAAAATGGAAAGGGGTAACCGGAGACTTACGCTTTACGATCAGATGTCAGAGGCTGACGACGGTAGAGTGCAAGCCGGTGTGACGATTAACGGGGTAGTGGTTGCGGAGAAGAGGGCGGCGGCATCGACTGCGACGTATGCTCAGCTCAGCAACAGAACGCTACTAGACATTATCAAGGACGATGAGCCGAACTCCGGAAGAAGCAGCCCGGGCCACAGAGATAAGAGGTCATGGAAATCCTTCAGGGACCGTCTCCGGTTGAAGCGCGCCGGAGCAACTTGGACCTCCTCCGTCGCTATCCCCACCTCGGACGTTCATATCCCTGTTCAGAACAGACGCTCCTTGATGTCACGGCGGAATTCGGTCCGCTTCGACACCGTATCGTCAAGCAACTTCTCTCTCGATGCGACTCACTCAAACGGACCGTCCGATTTTGGTACGACAACCGATCCGTCCTCTAACCGACCGCAGATCTCACGCCGGAGTTCGAGCAGGTTTAGTCCAAACGCACTACTCCAACCTGATCCGACAGAGTCCAACGACTCCTCGGAGGGCATCCAAGGCACCGCCGACATCGCTCGAGTTCGGAGCTTCCGACCGCAAATGTCGCGGCACAATTCCACCAGATACTCACCGGCGACGGCGACGGCGACGGACGAGAACTACACAGATCCATCGCGTGAAGGAACGCGGCGGCTGTCGGTGGCGCTGGCGGAGGAGAGAGCGCTATCAGCGAGAGAAGCAGCGGCGGCACAGGTAGCAGCAGAAGCAGCGGCGGCAGCGGAAGCAGAAACAAGGGGAGAAGAAGAGGGGCAGGAGGGAGGATCAGAAGCAGCGACGCAGCCGATAAGAATGTCGCTGATGGACCTGCTGGAGGAAACGGACAGGCAAATGGGAGTGGAAGGATCCAGATACGCTATGGGGGATGAAGGAGAGGAGGAGGAAGAAGAAGAGGAGGACGAAGAAGAAGCGGCGAAGGGAGGGGGAGGAGGAGCGGGAGCGGGAGGAGGGGAGTTTAACTGCTGCGTTTGCATGGTGAGGCATAAAGGGTCGGCGTTCATCCCCTGCGGACATACCTTCTGTAGACTGTGCTCAAGAGAGCTGTGGGTCAGCAGAGGCAACTGCCCTCTCTGCAATGGTTTCATTTTGGAAATCCTCGACATTTTCTGACCATCTCTCTCTCTCTCTCTCTCTCTCTATTTTATTTTATTTTTTAATTTTTTGATTAATTTTAGACATTTTTCCATATTTTGTTTTGTTCATCTGCTTTAATCCTAGTAAGTAATATAAATTTTTAAATTTACTCAAATTTTAAACTTATCCGACCGATAACGCTGTCGGAGCTTCTCCATTTTGTGGCGGCACTGAGTGGCGATCTTTGACGGCTCGGAGACGTCGTAGCCACAGCGAGCAGCGACGGTGACGGAGACTTCTTCCCACCGGCTGGACTTCAGCTGGCCTCTTCCGAGAGAATACCACTTCTCCTGGTAAGACTGGATCTGGTGGAGAGTTTCTTGGTAACTAACTCCATGGAAGCGGTTGGGGTTTCTTGGAAGAGAAAGAGACGGGTTTCTCGGTGAAGAGGGGTTTGGAAGAGGAAGGGGAGGACGGAGCCGAGGTTTGGAGATGAATGGAATCTCGGGTTCCGAGGGAGGTTGCAGCAATGGCGGTGAGGGTGGTTGTGGTCGTTGGATCGTGCCTCACCGGTCGTTCTGGCTTCTACGGGTTCTAAATAGTAAATAGTGACATGGACAAGGTATGACTGAGCAACTGTAACATCTCCTTCCCTTATAAATATATTCCTTTTTTAATAAAAAAAATATACAAAAATTTTCCGGGACTATGTATTTATTATGTTTTTTTATTCTATTAAAATAATTTTTAATTTATTATTTAATTAGTATAATAAATTTATTAAATTATAAATAATTAATTATATTTATAATTATGTGAGACGTAGTAAATATTTTAATAAAATAAAAAAACTATAATAAAGTAATATTATTTTTATATATAATATGTATTATATATTTACAATGTTTTCTTTGTGATTTTTATTAAAGTTTTACAATTTCAATTTTTTTTTTTATAAATAGTCATATGATTTATTTTTTCATTAATGAAAAGGTCAGGTAACAATTATTTAATATTTTATATTATGCCGTTTGTATAAATTGAATCTTGTTTCAAAACTATTTGCAGTGAACAACCATTAGAGGGATGGAGCTAATCATTCCTCCAATTATGAGAAGAAAAAACGCATAAACAAATAATTATACAACACACACTCTTCTGCATCACATAATGGCACCATGTTGTGTTCTTCCTCCTGAAACCACAAAAATACAGTGTTCTATCAGCTTTATCCCTCACAACAACAGCTTTATCCCTAATGCCAGGGATTAAACAAAACTAAATCTCCTCCCTCAGCTAAGAATCATGTCAAACAATAACATCAGATTCCCTTTGAAACATGTTGTAGTCTTGCTCTGTCGACTTTTGGGGAAGGAGATTCCGGTTCTATGGCATTTGAAACAAGACAGATTGGAAACCAAAACTTAGATGAACATGTTCTTCCCATTTTTCACCTTTACATGTCATAGTTGAAGACTGTTAAGAATAATCTTCCTGCTATCTTGGAGATGTCTTAATTATGCAAAATAAACCATAATAGTAATAATAATACCATGGTTTGCGACTGATCGATCAATCATGGAGAATATGATTTTCAGGGTAATAACTTGAAGAAAAACGGCAGAATACACACCTTTAGAAGCTCCAGCCAGTGATCTCTTTGTTGTTGAATTCACATGGAGGTAGCTTGAATTTTGACTTTGGAAAGAGTTCCTTCCTCTGCTCAACCGATAAGATCAGAATCCGGGAGTTCATCAATGGCTGCCATAACTGGGGAGCAGCTTCTCTCTCCACCATCTTCTTTACAAGAACTAGTTTTATAGTCAACCACATGAATATCTTGAACATCTAGTTCCATATCAAGCATATTAGTTTCCTCGCTCTTTTTCCATTTTCCATTGGGAAGTAAGCTTTTCTCCCTCTTATCGAAAGATTGAGCTCCCTTGGCTGCAACATTATCTTTCATACTCTTTCCTTTCCATGGCCAGCCTTTTCGTCCATTTAAGTAATTTTGTTTGTCGAGAAATGTCGACTCGTAAGTGGAAAACTCATCAGGACCTGCATTTCAATAAAGCAAGGGTAAAAGACATGTCTTTCAATGCAGAAAATAGATCAATCGAGTCACCTTTCGACTGCCCATTTGCTGATAAAACCATCTCCCTATAAGCTTCAATTTCCTTTTCCAGAAAGTGATCGTCTATTTCCCTCCGAATAAGTACTTCTCGAATAATACTCATCTCCTCTTCATCATAATCAAACTTTTCTTTGATCAATCTCGGATATTGCTTCGACTCCATTTCGATCACCACTTTATCATTTTGCAGACGGGAAATCATTGCCATTGCTTCATCTGCAGCCGATGCCAAAGCTGCTCTCTCTTTCTCCAGTTCCGAGTAAAGAGAGCTCGAGCCGCTTTTTCTTCTTCCAATGCTCTTTCCAGCGCCAAAATTCGATTTCCTTCGTTTCCATTAACATCTTTTGCTGAATCGTTGAATTCCAAACTAGGAATGTGGATGTCTTCATTTGAATCCTCTGAAATAGCTTAGGCGTTTCTATATAAGCACTGTACTGCAACTTTAAATTACAAATCAAATACAAAAATCTGGGTAACACAAGATAATTCTCATTCTGTATCAACTTATTCATGCTCATAAATTTCTATTTTTAACTATCAGGTGAAGAAAAGTACAAAAGTTTCTTACCATGAATGATATCATCCCTCAAAACTGACAACCCAGATTCTCTCTTGCTGTTTTTGGCGTTGTTGACTTCAAAAGGAAAGCAGAAAAACTTGTATTTGACCTGCAATCAGTAAAAAAGGAGAGAAAATTCCATTTTCATGACCAGTTGTTCTCCTTCGTCTAATTCTAGTTCTTCACCTAAAATTCAGAATTCTTTTCCCCCTTCTCCTCATGTCCTCTTTCTTTGCGAATAAAGTTTTGAAAACTCCAACCAGAAAAAGGATTAGCCTCCAATGGAAGAATCCCAGTAGGATAACTTCTCTCTCTAATTGAAATCCCATCCGAAAGGAAATTTTCTCATTACTGCTTTTCAGCTTAGGGTACGAATTGTTGGATTCACACGGTTGGCTCGGTCCGGTTTTCACTGGTCTTTCTTCAGCAAAATCTAGACCGGTCCAAAATTTTGGTTCTTGGTTCTTTTTGGATTTAAGGGGATCAATTACTTGCAAAACAATCAAGAGTCAACCAAAATCTCTTTCCGGTCCAATTTGATCCGTCCATAGATTGTTTGCCCTATATTGTATGTTTGCGAAGTAGGCTCTTAACAAAAGCATGAAAAAATTTAAATATAAAATTTGAAGATTTGATCTTAGGCATCAAAGTTTTCCTTTTTTCCTTCTCTTATATCGAGCCGGATTAAAAATTGGTTTTATGAATTAGAAACTACTTGTATTTCTTACATTAATTTAGAAGAAAACAATTACTCATGGAAGAAGCATTGTGAATCCATTTGGATTTGTAAAATTGAAGACTATGTCAATACTTCTATCTGGGATCTACTAGCAAGTGATCTAATGAAAAACTGAAACTGTAATTGAAAAATGTATAATAAAACTGAAAATTTAAAATACTGTTTAGATGATATACTGATAAACTTTTATGCCAAAAAAGGTATTATGCATGCATGTATAAACATATGCATACATATATAAATGTGTGTATATATATAATACTGGTATATTGACGTGTCAAATAATGATTGATATAATTAATATGTAATTAATGTAATAAATTATTTATTTATAATATATGAAATTAATTGTACAAATCATTGTTATATGTTAGTATGTTTTTTTAAAAAAGTGTAATAAGAAAATAAACGTTTATATATATTATCCTATTTTTCATTATTATTAGGTTAAAGTACAGATGTTAAACGAGTCTAACGAGTCTGCCGAGTTTAACGAGTTGAGTCTAACGAGCCGATCCCAAAAAATTTTGAACCTGAGTAGACTCGCGAGCCACGAGCTTAACGAGCCGAGCTTACATATATAAAATTAATTTATATAAATATATTATATATTTCATTAAACTTTTATTTATTAAAACTATAATAAATATTTATTATAGTAATGATAAAATGTAATAGATGCTTAGTTGTGTAAATAAATAGAAATATTTAATTAATATAAAAATGACATTTAATTATAAAAAATAGAAGAAAACAAGTATATAAAAAAAATATAACATTCATTATAAATTTGACATTTGTATCACTATAAATTACATACATCATGACTAGGTTGGCACCCATCTAATTGTCAATTATGCGTAACATGTCAAAAAAAATTACAAGTTGAAAAAATACTTCAAAATTTAAATTACAATGCTAATCTTCAACATCCAAATTTTTAAAGTCTTCAAGTATTTCGTCCTTTCGTTGTTGGTTTCTTGTAATGGCGCCGTGCTAATCTTTTATGTAAATGAGTGCCTCCACGAGATCAGGTGCAAGTCATACTCGGCGTTCATCGTACACACGTCCACTGCACTAAAAGCAGACTCCGATGCTACGGTAGAGACCGGAGGTGTTAATGAATCACGTGTAATTATAGAAAGAATATGATATGTGGTGGAAAATATTTTCCACCAATCTAAAATATCAAAGTTTTTTTCGCGAGAAAATTGATATTAAGTATCAAAATAAATATTTAGTTCATTTTTCATAGAATTAGAGTAAATATTTGTATATAATTGATTCCAAATATCATAAATACCAAATTGTGAACCTATAATATTTCCACCTCCACTACTTCAACTAGCATATGAAGAAATACGTGAACGACTAATATTATAATATTTAGATACATAAGAAGAATATAAACTATCAACTCCATTAGTTATTTGATCCGGAGAAAGTAAAGATGTAGTATGTAAATTATTAGAAATTTTATACTCCTTTTAATTTATATCTATGATCCATTATATATGCATACCAAAAAATAGGAGGAATGTCAAGACAATATTTTTAAAATTTTGTTTATATTTTATTAAGTATATCTATAAATTCATCTATTTGTCAATATTGTGCAAAATTACTCGTTAATTTTATAAAAATTGGGTGAACAATATGAGAAGTGAGATAATAAATTCCTGCACATTCATTTGTAGCACCATAAAATGATTTTAAAAAAACAAGAAATATATTAGCTTCATCACAACTAGATTTATTAAGATTAATAGTTGATATTTTCTCATTAATAAAAACACAAATAACTTACCAATATAACATAACATTTTTCAATATTAAATAAGTAGAATTTCACTAGTTTTTAATTTTCGTAGTTTAAGTTGGGCAATTTTATAAAAATCTTTATATTCTTGTTGACTCGAATTAGATCCAATTATATAAGAAATTATGTATTTACATAATTCTATATGAGGTAAAATATATGTCATACAATATTTAATAACTAAATTTAAAATATAATAAACACATTTTATATAGAAAAGAGAATTGTTAATATTATTTAATTAAAAATAATTTTTAAAATGAGAAATATTAACATCATTAGCACTAGCATTATCAAGTGTTATACTAAATATTCTATATCGAATAGAATAATCTTGCAATATCGTTACAATATATCTATAAATAGTAATGTCAGTTTAAAGATATTCACAATTACGAAATCTTAAAATTCTTTTATGTAATTGTCAAGATTTATCAATAAAATGAGAAGTTCCAATGTCATAGCCTATAGAATTACGTACACTCCATAAATCAGAGGTGATACAAATAGACATTGAAGGGACGCTTGAAAAAAGTAAAATTAGTTCATTTTTCATAGTATTAAATATTTTAATAATATTATTTTTAGTTGTACTTCTACGAACACGTTTAAAATTATGAGTAACATACTCTTTCATAAATTTTTCAAATTCATCACTATCGATGAACGCTAAAGGCAACTCATATTGTGCAACAAGTCTTGCTATTCATTCTCTCATTCTACTTTGTAAAAATGTCACTACCACTAAAATTTAATTGAGACTATATTGAATTTCGTGTTCCTTCAGTGACATTTTTGAAAATGTCTACCAATTGTGATAGTAAAGTTAGCAAAAGTATAAACATAATTTCTATCACAATACTTACATTGAGCCCTAATTTCTATTTTACCCGCAATTTTAATAACTTGTAAATCAAAATGTTTCCATATATCTGAAGTTTTATTTCTTTTTTTTCTTGGTAAATATTGTGAAGTGGATGTTTGTGTAGATGATTGTCCACAAAAAATATAGCAGTTAATTTCATAATTTTCTCCATGTCATCATTATTATCAATAATATAATTGCGATGATCTATAATAAATAAAACTCAACATAAAATTAAATTTTTAATAATAAATTGATACCACAACGCAACACCAATGTCTAACAAAAGCTTGTAAGTGGTGTGAATTGATCAACTCCACGTATACAAAACCTATAAAAAATTAATGCAAAAACATTTAGTTAGTATAACTACGATTAAAAATTATGTAAAAAAAACTAAAATATACCTTATTGAACAGATAGAATAGTGAATTGTAAGAAAAAGAAAATTGATTGAGATTCAAAACAACAAATTGATTGAGAGCACAGAGCACTAAAAAGGATGAATAGAAGAAATTGAGAAATATTTGGTGAAAATAAAAGAAGAGTGAGGGATAATTTATAGGTGAGGAGGGACTGAGGGGGAAGAGGTCAAGACGACATCCAAGACTAAGTAACAGACATCTCCTCTGCAAAGCTGCAACAGTTTGTGACCGTTGCTCATGCTCAGTGAGAGAGAGCAATGGTCTTGTGACCGTTGCTCAAATAGAGGGGAATGAGAGGGCCTCTGTTGAGAGTCGAGAGAGCAACAGTCTGAGTCTGGATTGTTGCTCTCTGGCCTCTGTTTGCAACAGAAGGCCTTTGTTGCTCTCTGGCTTGTGACTTCCTTCTCAAACTTCTACAGAGACTAAGAGAAAAGAGCGATGGCGATGACGATGGCGTTTGGGCGATGGTGATGGTGATGGCGATGGCGATTGGACGATGCCGCGATGGTGATGCTGGGGTTCTCGGTTCTCCGTTCTGGATGTTCACTCAGGGCTGGGGCGATGGCGACGGCAATGCCAGGGTTCTCCGTTCTCCGTTTTGGATGTTCACTAGGAGTTGGGGAGATGGCGATGTGATTGGAGATGGCGATGCTGCGATGATGATATTGCGATGGATATGTGATGTGTACGCTAGAGATGGTGATGCTGCGATGGAGCCTCCAAAGAGAGAAAAGGCAGTGGCGAAGCTTCAGGATGTTCACTCAGAGGCTCAGAGATGTTCACTGGAGATGCTAATCGCGCTATGATTGGTGACGCCGCGACGACAATGGAGCTAGGCGCCTGGCAGCCTGCAGGGTGGGCTCGCGAGCCTGGCCTGCCGAGCCTGACAAGCTGGCTCGTTGGGCTCAGTCCATGGCAGGCTCACGAGCTCAGATCCTGGGCTCAGCTCGGCCCACCTAGTAGCAAGCCGAGCCAAGCTCGGCCAACTGCTAAAAGTTCCTAAAAAAAAAACACTTCCTAAAAGTTCTTTCAAAAGAAGTGTAGAACTAGAATTATTGAAAGGGTGTTATACTTTGATTGTACACTTACATGTTGTTTATTGATTGATGTAAGTAAAATATTATCTTAGTTATTTATAATCTGTTAGTTATTTTACTGATGATCAACTCGTCGATTAGATTCTTAAAACTTGATCAAATCAGGCACAAAGGCTCTGCTTTTGAGCTCAAAACATCAAAAAACTCATTTTTATAGACCAATCTATTTGGTGAATAGTTTTCTCCATTTGAGTTGGAAGTTGTCTGGAAAAACTTCAGATTACCCACCCTCATTTCGCAATTACGGCACAATCATCGAATCATCATTTTATTGCCCGATAACTTCTGTAACACATCTGCAACAACATACTAGCTTTGTTTTTCAATCCCTGGCTTTGGAGAGTGAGGGAGAGGGCTTTTTCTCGCTTTTAGATATCGCAACTCGGTACCAAACTCTTGGCTCTTAAAACTCATCAATTTGCTAAAATACATTGTTTTCCATAGCTGTAGACGGGCCTCAAATGAGAAAACTGCTGATATACCATTTGCATTCTTTGCAATGCAAAAATCAAATAATTCTTTGTAGTGGAACCAAATACCTCTCATTTCCACATTGAATAATTTTCTTTTTAATCACTAAAGGAATGTTATTGTGTTGTCTCAAGCAATGCGCTAATTCTTTGAAACGAGTACGGATTGGAGAATTTATGCAATAAAATAGATACTTTGGGATATTGTTAATAAATAAAAGCACGTCTTGTTCATTAACATCTTTGGCCAATCTCGTACAAGTTCTGGGTGGTTCATTTATTTGACCGTAAAATAGATTTACTTTTGATTATCCATTAATTATTCTAAATTCTTTCATTTTCATGTAAAGATTATTGTCTCCAATTCCTCTTCCTCTTCAGCTAAGTAATTCTTAGTATATAAATTTCCAAGAATCGTATGATTTCTTTATTGCCGGTTTCGATTGAAACTCAGATAATTGAATGAACTCCCTTGAACTCACAAGCACGAGTTATAAACTCAAATCATTCGATTTGGCTAATGGGCAAGGTAGTGATTACTACATCCACTGACACATTCTTTATCTGTCTCGCTTCTCTGTACATTAAGGTATTATTTATGAACCAGATCGATTAAATCTCCTCGCGTTAAATGGTTCTATAACAAATTCATCACTTGTGTTTTTCTTTTTTGTAGCCAATTTGTGTGGTCGAACACCACACTTACCAAATGTAGGATAACTTGAAAATCCATTAAAGTTGAGAAGGATTGCTTCGTTAGTATAATATTCCACAGCAACATTCTAACAAACACATTACATATAGAACTGACTGTTCAAATTAAAGTCTTAACCATCCTCTAGTAAGATTATGTAACACAACCGTTCAAATTAAAACTTTAATCATCTTCTAATAAGTTCATCTCTCGAGTAAAATAGAAATGGATTCGTCTTCTAACTTCTAATAACAATCCGAGACTAGGTGTGCATAAGGTGGATCAAGGCAGAAACGTTGGAGAAAGAAAGAACGAAGAAGTGAGAGAAAGTACAGAGAGAGTTCGAGACGCGAAAGAAAAGAAATCCAAATGCTAATTCTTACATAATAGTTTTAAATATTATCAACAAAAACTAAAAAAACAATCCGATTTTGATAGATCAATCCATTGAGTCAATAAAACATCTAGAAGTTTCAAATTTTCGAGTGATTGTTTAGTTTTTCCAAATAAATTTTCGTAGTTGTGGTAGTGCAGTTTTCTCTTAGAATTCATTTAGCAAAAAACAGAGTATAATAGAATGGACCCATTAATTCCAACACTTACGACAATCTCGATTCCTAATACAAAGAACGTATAGACCAGCACGTCCCGTCTCGTAATTAATATCCGCAAGGCGATTTATTAGGGACTAAGCTCTTGTTCATAGCAAGCATAACATGTCTCCAGTAAGTTTCTCATAACCTTACTCTAATTTAAATGGGTAACTATATCTCTTGAGCTCTGCAGGATTTTATATTCTAATAATGTTCTCATAGTTGAAAAGTTAGCAAATTTAAATGTCTAATTGGTGGACTGAAATTAAATTAAACAAAAAAGCACCTAAATTAGCAATCTAAATTGCAACCCAGCATACATAAACCACCAAATAAAAAAGAAACAAAATTAATAGTTTAGTACCTGTTCTAGAGTCTTTCCATGATATCGACTTTGAGATAAAACTCACAATCTAACACTCTATTCAACATTAGATCCAACTTGCAAGTTTGATCTAAAGCTTGTTCCCTTGTGACTTTTAAAATAGTAATACTTAATTTATTATATAATTCTACTCTCCAAAATTACCTTATGACGTGACATAATATATAACTAATTGATCAATGTCACATTTAAAATCAATTATAGATAGTTAAAATAAAATATTGCCCGCTCTAAATAATAGGCGTCCCAAATCTGCAAAGTAAATCGTAATTTACCTTAAAACATTAAAACAATAAATCGCCCACTTTGGATATAATGACAAAGGTGGTGATATACTCAGTTAAAATGCAGGAAGTGTTTATTCCTTTGACCCTTTGTGAAAAAGATGTAGTATGCTTATTATAGCAAAGAATAAGCAAAGATTGACATGCAATTGCCACAAACAATGGCAATGAAAATTTTAGAAGCATTTGGGTCTCGAAATTAACAAGTCGATTGGGCGATCTTCATTGTAAACAACTAAAACATAGTACTTAGAACAATAGACAATAAACCAAAACTGAGAAAGTGAAGCAACAAAACTGATCAGCGCAGCCTCCTGGCCTCTCTCTCAGACTCAAGAAGGGTGAGAATGTCACCTTCCCTGACTGGTCCTTTCACATTCCTCATAATGTATCTATTCTGATCATCGAGAAATTTGACTCTCACCTGAGTCACCTGCCCTCTTGATCCAGTCCGACCCATGACTTTCACCACGACTGCATATTTTGCTTGAGAATCCATTCTGTACAATCACAAAAACTACAGAAATTAAAACTAAGAGAAACCTACCAAACCAAAATCTCATTTACATAGAAAAGATATCCCTCTAGACTAAATTGAACTAGCCAAGATAATTTCATAGACACCGACAATTCATCAAAAATCATAGAATTCACCAAGGTAGCATATGAAAAATTCTCATAAGCTTTCTTATAACCATTCTGTTGTCATAAAACATATGCCAATACCCCGTCAGCACAATGATATCGATAAAATTATAATCGTAAATTTTCTTGACATTCAGAGTAGAAAAGTCCACGATAATTTAGCAAACATTTCCAATAAACAAATCTAAAATCATTCACAAACTTATCTAGAATGAAACTAAACCCCAATAACGATAAGTAAGTTCACACACAAATCGTAAATTAATCTACAAAACCAAAATTCAATAAAAATATATCACATACACAAGAAAGGAGAATCAAATCGACTAAAGCAGCGAGAGTACAATATGGATTTCATCTAAAGCTAAGCAAAGACAGCGATGAAGTGCACAAACTAGGGTGGCTGCCGCTCTATAGAACTAACAGAAACAAAGAAATAATTGTAGCTCGTTACCCTTCAATCTGCAGGCTCGCACACACCACTAGCTGAGGCCTGAAGGTGAGAACCAGAGCGAAAGAGAGAGAAATTCGAGAAGGTGGAGAAAGAAGGCTTAAGAGAGGAAGATGCTTTCTCCAGATGGTGGCCGCTTTCTGTTTTAGGTTTGGAAGAGGAAGCAAATCTCAGCTTAGGGTATGAACCGTTGGATTCACATAGATGGCTGGGTCCGGTTTTTGCTGGTTTTTCTTCGGTGAAATCTAGACCCGTCCCAAAATTTGGTTCTTGATTCGTTTTGGATTTTTGCATTGATTGATGATGAGTGGAAATGGCAAATCATGTATGTTATGCACATACATGCAAAGTTTGATAAAAAAAAAAAATTATTATTATTATTGATTTAATCTTTATATTAAAAAAATTGACAAACTAAATTTATATTTTAATTCTATGTATTTTTGTGGTTTCAGGGGGAAGAACACAACATGGTGCCATCATGTGATGCAGAAGAGTGTGTACTGTGCAACGTCGGTGCGGAGGAGTCGTAGCAATCAACACTTTCTCTGATCAAAACAACGTAGAACTATAAATAGCTTGAAATTTTGAAATTCCGAGCAATCTCTCCCGTATTGACTTTGTCTAGAATCTCCCTTATTACCACGTACGTTTTTTTACCCACCTTTTCTATTTATACTATTTAATTACAAGTATATTTTTAATTTCTCTTAATTTTTATAATCTGTTATTAACTTCTTATCTATTATCATGAATGATTTTACTACCATCGTACTAATGGTTGTTCACTCCAACTAGTTGAGTGATTGGTTAAAGGAAGGTTTGACATAGTTGCCGAATTGGTCACTTACACGTGTCATTTTGGGTGCTCGCACGTCTCACGCTTGAAAATCTTAAGCTTGTTGGGCAATTTGCTAACATCTTTTAGTTCGGGTCTTAAGTTGCATCGTCTATTGATCTTGTTGAGTTGCCGACGAAATAGTCAATTTGGGTAAAATTAATGAATCACAGATTGTGCACATGATCATTTTAATGGATTTCTTTAATTAGCCAATGATTTTAATTTTTTTTTAGGTAAAATATGTTTTTAGTTCTTGTAATTTAACGTCAATTTCAATTTCATTTTTAATTAGTTTGATCATTAAATGTAATCGAAAGAATTTTAAGATAATTTTCAGTCTTATTATATTCTATTAAAATATTTGTTGATATGTTAATCAATGATTCATATAATTAATATAATAAATTAATTATATTTTAATTATATTAATTATTTTTAATACATCAACAAATATTTTAAAAAATTTAATTGAGAAAATAAAAATGACAAGTTATAAATTATTAAATTGTAATGAATTATATATTACAAGTAATAAATATATTTTAACATTTTTGTTCCTTAAAAAGGAAAAATATTTATAATTGAAGAACGTGTTACAGTTGCCCAGTCATGCCTTGTACAATAGACCGACCGGTGATCCACAATCCAACTACCCCAACCACCCTCACCGCCATTGCTGCATCCTCTCTCGGAACCCTAGATTCCATTCATCTCCAAACCTCGGCTCCAATGGCTACTCCGTCCTCCCCTTCCTCTTCCAAACCCCTCTTCACCGAGAAAACCGTCTCTTTCTCTTCCAAGAAACCCCAACCGCTTCCATGGAGTTACCAAGAAACTCGCCATCTGATCCAGTCTTACCAGGAGAAGTGGTATTCTCTCGGAAAAGGCCAGCTGAAGTCCAGCCAGTGGGAAGAAGTCTCCGTCACCGTCGCTGCTCGCTGCGGCTACGACGTCTCCGAGCCATCAAAGACCGCCACGCAGTGCCGCCACAAAATGGAGAAGCTCCGACAACGTTATCGGTCGGAGAAGCAGCATTTCGCCATTGACAGCAGTTCCAGGTGGCCGTATTTTGACCTAATGGAACGATTAGAAAGCGGCCCATTACCAATCTCAGCTCGCCCTATGACTCTGATCCATAACAATGATAACAAGGAAAGAGATTGGGCCTCAGAGGAAGTAGTTCACATCGACGAGGATTACGACGATGAAGAAGACGAAGCCAGTAAGTCTCAAAGCATCAGCTACATCCTCCAGCGACCAACCATTGTTAACAGGTTTTCAGGGGAGAAGAATTCGGGCGACCGCAGCAAATTAGACATTGCGGTTTCTGGGTCATGGAAGAAGCAGAGGCAGAAGGCAGTGGAGGGGGAAGAGGAAAGAGAAAGAGAGGTGAGTTTTGGTCTGGCGTCGGAGATAAAGGCGGTGGCCGGAAGATTGATGGGAATGGAGAATAAAAAACTGGAGATGATGAGGGAAACAGAGAGATGCAGAATGGAGATGGAGAAAAGACGAAATGCAATGATCTTTCGATCACAACAGAAAATTGTTGATTCCATTGGAAGAGCATTTGGGTGTCCCAAAAGGATGAAGATTGACCCATGAAATTCCAATTTCAGACAAAGCAAACTGATCATGTAATATTATTGTATCAAAAAATGCATTCCTTCTGCCACAAAAGAGACATTGACGATTCCCAGAATGTTTGAATCGTGCCGAGGGAGCTTGTAAAGAATGACAATGGCCGTCCTATTTCGACCTCGAAACTCCTGTGGGCGAAAAAGGCATGGCCTGAACTGAGCTGGGGGAGATTGCTGTTCAGGACAGCAACTAAACTTACTACATAACTCAAAATAAAAAAGTAATTACCTGAATTGCTTACGGATAAGCCGGAGAGGCAACAGTGATCAAATTGAAATTAGGAAGAAGCTACGTTTAAATGGGATGACTGAAATGAGAGATGAGTTGGATTCCACAAACATGGATAAACATGTTTATGATAAATTAAATAAACAATTATAGAGAAAGATAATACAGTTTCAGCTCTTCTACAAATATAATGAAGGGCTAACTTTACCTTTATTGATAATTATTTTTGAAATATAACTATAGAGCAATAAAGGACTGCTTTATTCTTGTCTTAAAATAGCTCATCTCCCCCAACCCCCTCTCTGTTTCCACTTTCTCTCTCTTAAAAGTGATGAACACAGCAAACAAACTCTGATTAATTCTGGGTTAACCAAAAACTAGAGAAGCCAATGCAGTCATAATAAACAAACTAATCGATACCCAGACACAAACACAGAAAAGACTCCAAATTTTCACACCCACCTCGGCCTCTGATCTGTTTTGTTCAATCTCTGTTATTTCTCTTCGTTTGTTTTTTTTTTTTTTTTTTTTTTGTGTTGAGTATCTTCTTTTCCGGGCCTGTTCCTGTTGTTCTTGTCTTTTTTGTCATTGGTTTTGATTAATTATTTAAGGAATTTGACGATTGTTGTCTTGTGATTGTGATGTGATGGATGTGACGACTTGGTTTTATGGTACAGCTAATTGCTCAGATGACGGAGCCCCATCCTCTAATCTACCGTTGCGTTCTCTTAGGAGGATGAGAATTTTGTCGAGAAAGTTTCTGATTTCCTCCTCTTTCTTTTTTTTTTCTTTTAAGTTTCTCTGAGAGCAGCGGAAAGTTTTATTTTCTCTATGAGAGTGAACTTTCTCTGATGTCGCGAGATCATCCTCAATTTGTTGATTTGTTTCTTGTTCATTTGCCCAAAATTTGTGTCCGAAAATGAAAGGGCGTAACAGGAGACTTACGCTTTACGATCAGATGTCTGCAATTGACGAAGGTAGAGTGCAAGCCCGTGTGACGATTGAAGGGGTGGTGGTTGCAAAGAAGAGGGAAGCGGCATCGACTGCGGCATATGCTCAGCTCAGATCAGCAACAGAACGCCACTAGACAATATCAAGGACGACAAGCCGAACTCTGGTAGAGATAAGAGGTCATGGAAATCCTTCAGGGACCGTCTCTGGTTGAAGCGTGCCGGAGCGACTTGGTCCTCCTCCGTCGCGATCCCCACCTCGTGTTTGGATCTTATGTACTGCCGGAGAAGAAGAAGAAAAAGTAGACGGTGGAAGGTGAGACTTGAGAGAGATTGTAGAAAACAGTTCCGTGTATTCTATCACCATCTCCTTTACGTATATATCAACATTAGCCACAGTAAAATACAATAATAGCTACAAACTAACTACAGACTAACTAAATCAGTAGATACATTAACATCTTTCTCAAGAGCAAGGCCGAAGATCTTGGAAGTAAACATATCAAACTTCGACGGAAGGTTTTGTTAAGGCATTGATTAGTTAGTAGTCCGCACGAGTGAATTTGACCTGTAATTGTTTCTGAAGAACTTTCTCGCGAACAAAATAAAAATCAATTTCCGCGTGTTTAGATTTAGAGTGAAGAACCGGATTGGAGGCAAGATATGTTGCGCTGAGATTGACGCATAAAATAAGAGAGACTGCAGTAGAGACGATACCCAATTCGCGTAACAGCGATTGAATCCATAATAATTCGGCAGTGCCATTTGGTACACTATGATACTCGGTTTCAATGCTAGAACGCGAGATGACTTTTTGTTTAGCGGAGGACCAAGAGACGAGGTTGGTTCCGAGAAAGATGCAAAATCCACATGTGCTCTTACGATTATCGGGACAGAAAGCCCAATCTGCATCTGTATAACAAGTTAAATTACTGCTCTTGGAAGGCAAGAGGGAGATATCTACAGATGGAGTGCCTTTAAGGTATTGTAAGATGTGTTTCACAGCTTACCAATGGACATTAGAGAGAGCATGCATGAACTGAGAAACTTTGTTAACGACAAAGGCGATGTCTGGACGTGTGAGACAGCAATACTGAAGACCTCCAATAATACTCTGATATAGATAAGTGTCAGAAAGCGGTGCGCCTGATTGTTGACACAAAATTGAGTCAGCCATCATGGGATTAGGAACAGGCTTACAAGACTCCATATTTGTCTTGTGAAGCAACTCATTTATGTACTTAGACTAAGAGAAGTGCATACCTACAGAGTTACGAGTGGCTGAGATCCCAAGAAATAACGACAAAGGTCCCAAATCACAAACTCTAAAGCGTGAGTGTAGATAAGCCAGTAATATAGCAATGTGAGCATCAGAGTCACCGGTTAATATAATGTTGTCCACGTAGACTAACATAATCAAAGTAAAAGAGTTTGTGCAGCAGATAAAAAGCAAGGAGTCAAATTTTGAGGCCAAAAAACCCCAATGGACGAGGGCATTATGAAACTTGGTGTACCAGGCCCAGAGAGACTGCTTGAGGCCATAGAGAGCTTTGTGGAGGAGGCAAACTGCATAAGGATGAGATGAACTCACAAAGTCAGGAGGTTGCTGCATAAAAACTGTCTCGGTGAGGTCACTATGTAGAAAAGCATTGGAGATGTCAAGTTGCTTGATGGACCACCCGAAAGATACTGCAAAGGAAAGAACCGAATCGAGGTTGGTTTGACTATCGGACCGAAAGTCTCTTTGTAGTCAATCCTTTTAGTTTAATCATATCCTTTTGCAACGAGGCGAGCCTTGTATCGGCTAATAGTACCATCTGAATTTTGTTTGGTCTTGAAGACCCATTTGGAACCAATAGTCTTAGCTCCGGGAGGAAAGGGTACTAAAGTTCAGGTATTGGTCTGGTGAAGTGCTGTAATTTCTTCTTGCATGACATTGAGCCAGTGTGGGTACTTTGACGCCAGGAAAAAGGTTCTTGGTTCAAGTGCGGTTTGTGTAGAGAGGGCTTTGGGCTTAAAGATGTCGTCTTTGACTCGGGTTGTCATGGGGTGGGCATTGAGTGGAGGAAGGGGAGGATGTGGGTTAAACATAGATAATTGGGTATGGGAGGGTGAAAGTTGAGTTATGGGAGATAAAGGGAGGTGGGAACAGAAGGTGGATGAAGAGATGCATTTAGCTCAGATGAAGGGGAGGATCTTGTAGGGAAAGATGCATGTTGAGTTTATGAAGGGTTGGAGGAGAAATATATTGGATTGAGAGAGAGAAGGAGGGAGTTTGTGAGAGGGAGTGTGGTAGAGAAGAGAAGAGAAAGTTGAATTCAACAAAAGTGACATGACGGTGTGATGTAAATCTTGTAGAACCGTTGGTCTAAACAGAGATGACCCTTATGATGGGGACTGGGGCTCAAGAAGACGCATGGGACAGAACAAAGTTGGAGTTTGTGGGTGTTAAAAGGTCGAAGAAAGGAAAAATAAAGGTACCTAAAAACACGTAGTGATGAGTAATCAAAAGTAGAATTGAATAGACATTCAAACGGGGATTTGTTCTGGAGAACGGGTGTAGGTAACGGATTTATTAAAGAGGCAGCAATGGAGAAGACGTAAGGCCAGAAATGTAATGGCATGGAGGAGTGAAACAATAAGGAAAGGTCGGTCTCAACCACATAACAAATTTTACGTTCAACTCGACTATTTTGATTTGGAGTATAGGGACATGAGATACGATGATGTATCCTCAGGGATTGAAATACTGAAGACAAATTTAAACTCTCCACCTCCATCCGATTGCATAATTTTTATGTGAGTGCCGAATTGAGTTAGCACAAATTTTGAAAGTTCGCAAATGTGGAATGAACTTCACTTTTTAGCTTTAAGGAAAAGAGCCATGTAAAACATGTGTAGTCATCGACAAACAATAAAAAATAACTTGCACAACTAATGGAAATTTCAAATGAAAGTGTAACATGTGAAATAAAGGTTACAAAAGGTAATCGATGAGTTTTACTGGTCGAAAAGAGTACACAAACTGGAGGACTATCTAATTTTGAAGAAGAAAAATTACAAGACTGTAGGACATTTTTCAAAACAAACAGTGCTGGACGTCCAAGGCGGAAATGCCACAAAACAAAGGAGCCACGGTCCGGTTGAGGCGGTTGAGCAGTAAATGCTCGAACCGGAAGTGCTACCACCGGAACCCGGTAAAGACCGTCAGTGAGGGGGACTGTGGAAGACAGGCCGATGAGAGATTCGATCCTTGACACAGAAAAAATTTAAATGAAATTCAATATAAACATGATTATCGCAACAGAGCTGTGAAATACTAATAAGGCTATGAGACAGTTGAGGAGAATGGCACACGTTTTGCAGTTTCAGGGATTGGAAAGGATTGGGAATAAGAGCCGAACCTGTTTGATGGATCGGTAAGAGTGAGCCGTCGGCCATGGCGACACCGGAAGAGCCAAGATAAGGTTGCGGCTGGAGAAGCTCCGAGACATGCGGAGTTAAATGGTTCGTAGCTCCGGAGTCGAGAAGTTACGGCTCTGAGGCCAGAGGAGTGGTCGGTGTCGGTAGAAGACCGGCGCTGGAAGGCGATAAGTAGGCAAATTTGGAGTGGGATTGATGGCGAGGAAAACCAGAGAAGGGGGCTGAGGGAAGGGACGGTAGGTAGGCTGAAGGGTGGGCTGGGGTTTGATGGGCCGGAGGGAATGGTTTGTAGGAGAGGTTCAGCCGATGGTTGCAGGCCGAGGCATAGTGGCCAGGTTTGCTGCAGATTTGACACCGGGCTTTGGGCCGGTTGCTGGGTCGAGACAGACGCCATGGTGAAGAACCCGGATTGTACTGGGAGAAAACAGGGGAGGCAGGAGATCGAGGTTGTGCAAACGGCGAAGGGCGAGGGATCCAGCCAGGACGGAAACTTGCAGTGTTCAGCTGGAGGTTACTCGGCATCGGAAGAGAGAGTGTGTAGCATTCTGTTTTTTCAGGCGAAAGTCGAAGCTTTGGAGTAGGCACTGAGCTTCTCCCGGCGAAGGTTCGTCCGTCCGATTTGTGATGGACGCCACAAATACGTTGTATTCGCTGCCGAGGCCATTGAGGAAGTAGATCATTCGATCGAGGGGAGGCACTGGTTCACCTATCTCCGCCAGTGTGTTGCACAAATTCGTGAGTTTTTGGATGTAAGCGGTTGCCGAAAGTCCATCCTTGGACAGAGAATGAAGCTGGCTTCGGAGATCGGTTATTCGAGCCAGGGACGAAGAAGCAAAAATTCGGGCTAGGGCGGACCACACTTCGCTGGCGCTGGTGAAGGAGATTATTTGAGGCAGCAAGTCTTCAGACAGAGACGCGAAGATCCAGCTCATGACTAACTTGTTATACTGCATCCAAGTTGTGTAATCAGGGTTTAGTTGTGAGGAGAGAAAGTCAAGAAATTGTGGAGGAGGTGGGAGGGAGCCGTCTAGAAAATTTTCGATGCCATTACCGATCACAACATTCAGGAGCTGGATTTTCCAGATGAGGTCATTTGTGTGGGTGAGTTTGATTGTTACGTTTGGTTGACAGAGGGAAAGAGGGGGAGAGAGGAAGAAGAAGGGGTAGAGGGAGAAGATGGAACTGTGAAGCTGGAGGAAGCCATCCTTCAGAGCTCAGATACCATGTTTGGATCTTGTGTACTGCCGGGGAAGAAGAAGAAGTAGACGGTGGATGGTGAGACTTGGCAGGGAGAGATTGTAGAAAACAGTTGTGTGTATTCTATCACCATCTCTTTTACATATATATCGACATTAGCTACCGTACAGTAAGATAACAGTTCCAAACTAACTACAGACTAACCAAATCAGTAGATACATCAACACCTCGGACATTCATATCTCTGTTCAGAACAGACGCTCCTTGATATCACGGCGGAATTTGGTTCGCTTCGACACCGTATCGTCAAGCGGCTTCTCTCCCGATGCAACTCACTCGAACGGACCGTTCGATTTCGGTACGACAACCGATCTGTCATCTCACTGGCCGCAGATCTTACGCTGGAGTTCGAGCAGGTTAACTCCAAACACACTACTCCAACCTGATCCGACCAAGTCCAATGACTCCTCGGAGGGCATCCAAGGCACCACCGACATCGCTCGAGTTCAGAGCTTCCGACCGCAAATGTCGCGGCACAATTCCACCAAATACTCACCAGTGATGGACGAGAACTACACAGATCCATCGCGTGAAGGAACGCGGCGGCTCTCGGTGGCGCTGGCGGAGGACGGAGCGCTATCAGCGAGAGAAGCAATGGCGCCACAGGTCGCAGCAGAAGCAGCGGCGGCAGCGGAAGCGGAAACAAGGGGAGAAGAAGATGCGCAGGAGGGAGGATCAGAAGCAGCGACGGAGCCGATAAGAATGTCGCTGATGGAGCTGCTGGAGGAAACGGACAGGCAAATGGGAGTGGTAGGATCCAGATGCGCCATGGGGGATGAAGAAGAAGAAGAAGAAGAGGAGGGGAGTATAACTGCTGCGTCTGCATGGTGAGGCATAAAGGGTCGGCGTTCATTCCCTGCGGAAATACCTTCTGTAGACTGTCAAGGGGGCTGTGGGTCAGCAGAGGCAACTGCCCTCTCTGCAAAGGTTTCATTTTGGAAATCCTCGACATTTTCTGACCTTTCTTGTTCCTCACAACCCCCTCTCTCTCTCTCTCTCTCTCTCTCTCTCTCTCTCTCTCTCTCTCTCTATTTTAAACATAACTATGTTAAACATAATTAGGAGCGATAATTCAATTAGATAAACTAATCCTTCGGAATCAAAGTTTGTGCATTTAGGCTATGTTTGGTTGAACATAGTCCAACCACCAAAATAAAGAAAACGAAAATCAAGGATGTTCTTTCAATTTTCTAGTCAAAACTCCAGCGGATCCATCTCCATATCAGTTATCTAAATTAAAACAACACTAGAGAGAGAGAGAGCGAGAGATTGGCAATATAGACATATCTATAATCCCACAGTGTACATTTTACACAATCTGAAACGGTTTCAATCCATCTAAACCTTCATCAATGCTGATTCTAATAACAGTGGCAAATGCCAAATGATAGTGTACAGCAATGAAAACAGAACTAGATTTTAGTGCAGAAATCCAAAATCTAGTCAAGAAACCAATGCTAAAAGTAATATCGGTCTTCAAAACATCTCCAAATAAAGCTGTTAACTGCAGCACATGGCCATTCTGTTGTTTCTACTTTATCCATTTTCTGATCTGAGATTTAATCTCCGTTTTCATACATTGGAATTAACTGGAAGCAAACATTTGTGTGGGTACCTTGCGACGGATATGACATACATCAGGTTGCCTCACAATATAAATTCGATCACCAACTTTCTTGCCTGAATCCTGATTCCGGTACCATGTCCACAAAGCCCAAGTTGCATTCTTCACCTGGCGTCATAATCAAAACACAAACAATCATCTTAGAATGACACCATATAAATACTTGAATAAACCCAAGAAATTGATGAACTCACTAAGATGACTTTAAAAAAAAAAACTATATTTGTACAAATTAACAATTGATTGGAAGTATTTATTTTCTTGGGTCAGTATGATATGATAGTATCCACCTCCATTTTTAACACAATACAGCTAGTGTTCAAAGAAAGGATTTTTGCTTTTGGCTTAAATTATTCATGCTTTGATATGCAATAAAATGGGAAATAATTTGTGAAAGCAAAAGATACCATTAAGCTTGAATTGTACAAAGTGCAAGCATTTGTGTATGACAGTACCTCAAAAATTCCATGTCCATAACTACTTTCTCTGAAAGCACTGTAGTCAGGCTGCTCATCCCAGCAAAATTTACCAGCTGCTGGGCCACTTGTAAAATTTGTCGCACAAAAGCCACCCATGTGTTCATCGGGAGTAGTCAATGGATCCGGGCAGTTACCTGGTTCATCAGCATGCTTCACTGCCATCTTCTCTCTGTTCCCGCCGTCTCCAATTGAGATATAAACAGGGCCACACGGATCTAATGAATAATTGTAGACTCGATTCGACCTCTCATAGGCATGGACCTGAAGTTTATTATGTCTTTCTCAATTAAATAGAAAAACAGCACTAAATTTCCTTGTAAAAGAATACAAACAGACTAAAGCGCAGGATACCATACTACTACTGATGATGCAAAGGATAGATCTAATTTATAATGCGTTAGATAAAAAAAAAATCTCAAAATACCCACTTTGGCATTTCAAAGTTAATTACTTCAACTTCAAAACCTAACTAAAAACCCTCTATTTTTCACTCTATCTCACAAAAATACTTCAAGCGTATGTTTGTGCTATCAATGATCACTTACATGGCCACTAAAGACTATGTCGACACCATAAGAATAGAGCAATTCCTCCATCGCTACCCTCATACACTCCACCTCTCTGTAATGGGATTTATAAGAACTATACCAAGGAGGGTGCCATGCGGCTACAAGCCATGGAGTTATGGATCTGTCAACACTAGCCAAATCCTTTTCTAGCCACTTGTATTGCTCAGCTGTAGAAAGAGTCAATAACTATTGGCTGGGAAGAATTACGAAAAAAATAAAATAAGAGAGAATGGGACAAGACCTGTTTTATTGTAGGCAATATAAGCTCCAAGCATAATAAAATGTATACCCCCAGCATTAAAGGAGTAATAAAAAGTAGATGAAGACCCACTCTCTTTCGATGGAAATGCAAATCTAGAACTATAAGCAACAAATGTTTGCTTTCCAGCCTGTTCTTCAATTTCGTGGTTTCCTTCGACCACCATAATTGGAACTTTAGAGATTAACTTCTGCATAAATCTGTAATTCAAAAAACTTAGTGTACAGGGATGGGTCTGGAATACCATAAGCAAATTACGAAAATAAAAGAGTGTAGTCTTTTGTTTCTTGTTAAAAAACTCAAGTTAATTGAACTTTGTTTATAGTTTTATGGAAGGAAAAAAAAAAATGTGGCGAGTTATAAAGCCCATAAATGATTAAAAAGAACTAAAAAAAAGGAAGAGAATTGGGGAAGGGGAAAGATTTGTGTTTCACCTTCCCCAGTAATCCCAACGAGGTTGATAGGTCTCGTGTATTGGAGTTTGAGAAAATGAGCAAGAATAGCAGTCAGCGCCAGTCCCATTAGTGAGGTATAGATTAGCATAAGTAACATCACCTATTAATAGAACAAGATCAGGTTGATTACTAATCACATGACGAATTGTTGTAGTTGTGTTGTATGTAAGGCCAAGATCTCCAACAATAGCAATTCTATTTGGGTAGCTATGAGGGCTAGATACTGGCATTGTCTTGAAGGAGTAAATTGCACTCATCGCTTGAATAGACGGATCTCCACATCTGTAGTAATATAGTGTGTATGGCTTCAATCCTACATAGTATGAAGAAGCAATCAACCATAAACATTTGCTTTTTCAAAAAAGAGCTTAACGCATTACTGGGGACTGTATTTTTCTCGCACCTTCCTCTTGAAGCATAAGAAAGAGCTTTAGCAACATAGAGATTAAAGTTAATAAGGAAGGGAAGTGTTAAAAAACATAAAACAGTTTCTGAATATTCTATGTGATGTAGATAGATGAGAGGAGGAAGGGAACTTTACTTTAAATTTCTACAATTTTTTCATTAGCTCTACAAACTAAATGAGAATTTCTCTGAGAAATTCCATGCAGCATGTCCTCAAAAATGAAAAGTAGTACGCATGTTATGAGAACCAGCTTAATTTACCTACCAAAAAAAATCCAAGTTAAAATTCACAGAACCAAAAAAAGGACAAAAACAATGTGCACATATTTAGTTTGAGAAACATAATGCAGCTCATCAGACCAAAACACCAAAAACATTCCCAGCGAGAGCTAGAACTTATAAGACTCATTCTCACGATTAATGATTGAGATTAACAGCCATCATTAGCTAGAGCTAGAACTTATAAACAAAAAGTGAAGATGCCAATGGAGCATCCCCAGCTTTACGTGTGAGTTTCAAAAATAAGACAAACCTTCCAACTGGACAAGTTTTAATGAGTATACAAACAAATGAAACATTCTCAACTATATTTTAAGAGCATCATTTTGTCATTTAAAAAAACTCCTTTCTGAATTCATAACTCAAAAGTCAGATAACAGATGATGACGTGCGAACTGCATTTATTATTTAAAAACTACTTGTTCAAATTATAATCAAACTTCAGATAAAGAGAGTAAACTGAAGAAGTTGACACATGAACTGATTGGATTAATAGCTATAAACGGGCAAATTAAACAAACAGGTATTCCAAAAAAATAAAACAAAAGGGATCAATCATCAACCATAGTGAAAATAATTTGGAATAAAAGGATGGTACTAAAATATACCAGTAAGTCGAACATGATGAATAATTCCAGACGTATAGTTCTGGAGGCCTTCAAAAGGATAAAGTTGATTGTACACGAGGGAATAGCCAGTTGCTTCGTGAGTCAGAGGATATCGTAGAGTCCCAAAACGAACAACACTTAAAACACTCTCAGGATCTAGCGGCTTTATTTCATAACCAATTTGGAATTCCCCTGCACAATTTATATCAGAACGCACTTCATTAACCAATACAAACTACAATAATGAAAGGATTGAGAGGACAAAATTGTACAGTGGAATTAAATTTTGAAAAGCAATAGTTTAGATGATTATAACGAAATAACCAAAGTAAAGTAATTCAAGGGTGTACGGCAAAGTGAGTCAACAAGTGTATGAAATCCTAAATCCTAAAAAAAAAAACAGAAAGCAATTAACAAACTGAGCTACATATACTTGTCTTTATCATTGACCTATAAATAAAATTTAAAAAAAAATTAAAGGACTAAGACATAAAGGCGAACATTTCATGTAGACAGTTATGGTAATTACAGCGAAGAGATTAATATAAGTTACGGCAAAAGTGTACAGCGAAAACTGTACGACGCAAACTGAGCTAATTAACGTATGAAATTTCAAAAAAACGAATTAAAAGAAAGTCAAGAACTTCCAAAATTCCACAGAAGCTGAATCTGCAAAATCCAGTACATGAACAGGAATGAAAGAAGCAGAAAAGAACCTGTAATCCAGGATATCCAAACAGAATCGTAATCAGCAGATAAAGAGACCGAAATCTGCTCCGGCTCAAAACCTTTGACTCGGCGAACGACCCGGGGATCAGTTTCTGGCAAATCAACGGCGTTTCCCCGAAGACTCGCGTCAAAAGGGACCGTTACAGGCCGAAACGGACCGTCTAAAGTGGTAGGAATCCCTCCGCCCGTAAAACCAAGAAATCGAACAAGAGCGGCCACCAAAACGGCAAAGACAGAGGCGAAAGCGCTTATTTCCATCACAATCAGAAATTTGAACTCTCCATTATCAGGAAGAATGGAGAGCGCGAGTTTAAAGCAGGGCTTCGACGGTTGTGCTGTTATTGGTTGACTGGCTGTTGCGATATTTCTAAATGAGGAAAGCGATTTTCATTGGTTTTTCTCTAGGACACGAAAAGGACGTGTTTATATATATATATTTTATAATTATTTTCCAAAAACAAATAATATATTTAATTTTTTAAAAATAAACTTATCTTAATGACTTAAAATCCACTAATTAATTAGCAAAGAAAAAGTAAAATAATTGATTATCTTCCAAAATAAAAATAAAAAACAAAATTAAATTAAAATTTACGTGTATTTAAAAAATAAATAAAAAAATTAATGATTCTTTATACATGAAACTATATATCGTATAATTTAAGTTTTAAGAATCTCCTTTTACTTAACTCGAATGTTTTCTTTTGTAGAATTCGACACGCTACAACAAGTAACAATCAATTATTTGGTAGACTCGTATTCTACGGCATTTTATTAGATGCAAATACAAGTATTTTGCTTTTTCTTGAATACAACTTTAGGTCATTCCTGGCCTAGGCTCACCCGACCTGGTTTGATAAATTGCGGCCCAGGTCCGACTCAATCCATGACCGATAGGCCTCTATGCAAAAAATTATGTCTTCGGCCTAGTTTTTTCGGTCCAAGGTCTGGCCTGCCGACTTGATAATTACCAAGTCGATGTACGAGAAAGCCCAAGACCATCTAGTTTTCTGGAGGCTCGTAAAAAAAAGGATCCAAGCTTGATCCGAAGTTCGGCCGGACACGGACCAGGCCATAAAAAAAAAAACATCACGAAATCTAGCAGATCTCTATCAAATTCAGGAGTTGAAAGAAGTATCCATAGAACAAAAGGGGAAGTTGAGAATGTATGCAAAACCCAGAGCAAAATCAAAAGCTCATCAAGGAACAAATTGAAAGTAAGGCCTGATCAATTTCATATTTATACAAAAACAAATACATATTGGGACGAATTTCAGTAATGGCAAATTAGAACGATAAGATCATCATATACAGTCTTCACAAAGCAGTTAATTAAGGAAGAAGCAATTCCACCATTAGAGTATTTCTTGGAAACACAAATGCTCGAATCTGATTTATGCATTCCAAGAAAAACTCAACAAAAGAGAGATTATTATGATGATCACCGGCGATATAGGATTGGCTCAGTGCTTCTACAAAAGAACAAACACAAACGCAAGTAAACGAGGGGAGTTGACGGACCGTCGTGTATAGAAAAGATGAGAACAACCCTTGTGTACTTGCTCAGCCTTTGGTACGCGTGATCGTGATGCTGCCTTTTCCTCCTTCAGTGTGAATCTTTGTTTTAACGACAACCGGCTTACCTGAAAAGGCTGAAGTGGGATAAGAGGCAGATGGATCTTCTTCGTTCGTTTTCAACTTTGACGGTGGTGGAGTACGAATCCGCTGGTTAATATCCTTCAAAGTAACATCTCCGTGGACGCCGCAGGGTTTGATAAAGGCAAACGGGTACGCCACCGAAGAAGCCAACTTTGTAGGAGTTCGTATATACGACTTTTTTCCTACACTTACGAGCGGGCAATTCTTTTAGACATAGAACTAAGAAAAGAAAGAAATTGAAAGAAAAATAATATTGTTTACACAATTTTGTAACAAAAGATTCGAAAGAGAAACCTTTAAAAACTATTTTTCGAGGAGTTTGCGTGACATTCCGTTGAACCATATTAGCTTCGAACTCAGGTGGCACGCCACAAACCTCTAAAATAGTTAGGAAAATAATATAGTCAATAATAACTCAAAAAAAACCCGCAGAGAAAAAGTAAAAATCAGCACATTATTTTGAGGAATTATAAAAAAAAAAAAATTTCTCCTATACCTGATAAATCAATATGATAATCAGATGCCCCTGAAAAGTTCCTGAGCTCCAATTAAATAGCAAATGAAGATTGTTACAAAATTAGTTATAAAACACGAACAAAGCACATGCGCAAAGGAAACATACATTTCGTCAGGGTTGAACTGCATCGAAGGATCATTGAAGCATTCGGAAATCCACCCTTCGGGTGACTGGTCAAGGCTCTCATAGCAGGAAACAGAAACATTATCTAACAAATTATAACTCAGTAAGATTATACTGGTCAATGAAAATGTACATAGCTATTGCGGGAAGAAAGAGAAGCACCTGAAAATCCAGAACAACCAGAATCCCACTGTGATGCTTCAGGGTCATCTCTGTTCTGAAGATAGAAACAAGAAAAAAACTACATAAATAATGCTGATTTAGATCTAAGCCAACTGGCAAATAAGTCCACAAAGTTGAAATCCTCTCCAGCAATGTAAAATTAAATAGAATATCAAAAGGGAAGAAATGCAAGAAAATTTTATTGAGTATCATACAGATTCATATTATTCTAAGTTATTGACATTGTCTCTCCTTCGACAATTACAGAGGTAGAGACTTCAACAAATCTATAACTCTCCCGATCCATCTTATTTTCTTAATGGAATCAAGAAAGGAAAAAGAAAACCATAGATTTACTAACATTTGATTCTAAGAATTCGGAAGACAATTCTTCCCTTGATGTCGAAGGATCAACAGCTTGAGAGTTGAACTGTAGCATCCGCCGTCTCTTAACTTGTGAGGAAGTCTCCCTACAATCTTCTGTCTCCTTATTTATATTTCCTGAATCCATAGTTCCAGGCCAAAACGATAAATAGCCTCCTCAAACAAAATAAACAAAAAAGTAGGAGAAAACCCCAAAGCCGGATATCTATTTGTGTATATTTTAACATGTATTCAATATGTCAACAAGTAGGCATGGATGAGGTGTTACAAGGCTCTACCACTAATGGATGCATGGTAAGCCAAATCCCCACAAGCCTTAACTGGGGTTGTTTCGTCAAACATGTAGGAGAGATCTTCTTCATTCTGAGGCACTCCATTCCAAGGACATTGAGAGATTTCTATTAGAGAAAAAGCATTCCAATTACTACCAACATCATCATTATAAACAACTAACTTATCAGGAAGTACTTTAGGGTGTCGTGAACTTACGCAAATCTGGATCCTTTTCAATAAAATAATCGTCCCCATCCCAATTCCATGGCTTACTAAAGATTCCATGTTAAAGAATAAGAAAGCAAGACCAAAGTTAGTGACATACATTATCTTGCAATTGAAAAAGGAATTCAGAAACAACAGAAACAAAGCATCAGACCAAGCTTGTGTCAAAAGTTTTTAAAAGAAAATAGAATGATAAGCTAATAGTTATGTTCTACACAAAAATGTGACTAACATATACTAACATCTATATAATTGAGAAGGGAAATCAGAAAGAATAGAAACAAAGCATCAGACGAAGCTAATGTCAAAAGATTTCAAAGGAAAATAGGACAATGAGATAATAGTCATGTTCTACATAAGAAGTGTCTGACACATATATTAACATCTTTGCAATTGAAAAGGGGAATCGAAAACAACAGCAACCCAGCATCGAACCAAGCGAATGTCGAAGGAATTTCAAAGAAATAGATGGAAAGCCAATAGTCAAGTTCCACAGAGCGATTACCACATTGAAAATCCAATGGACGTAAGGGGCTAGGATAAAAAAATTTCATAATCAACAAACTAAATCAGAGTCAATAGGTTATTCTCAGTCTAATGCACTGACAGGAAAGTAAAATATCAAGCCATCAAACACTTCTCCATAAACGAGGCGAACTAATCTCATAAAAAAAAAAAAAAAAAAGAGTAAAAAGACAAATCAGGGATCATCTTCCCAGCAAATTAGAACACCCACATTTGAAAAAAGAAAATCTAGAACAGACCATATAAAGAGAAGGGGAAGAGAGATTTACTCATTGCCGTCATCCATGAAAGTAGCAGCAACCAAAGGCTTCCCCCACTCACAAATCGAAGTCCCTCTGGTTCTTCAGCAGCATAGAAAACTATCCGTTAGACAAGTATCGACCGAGCCAGCGCAGTTTTTATATAACTTCCCATTTTTATGCTCTCTCCGCTGCTTGATTTGTGTGCTCGGAGCGAAGAAGACAAAGAATAAAAGCGCTGACTCCCTTTTGTCTCTCTCCCTTTCCTTTCCCTTATATATTCCATTCCGTTTCCAAAATATCAAAGTCAGAGTTAGCAAAATATCAAAGAAAGGCCTGGCTCTAATCGAGAGAGAGAACGGGCCCACATCTCCACGACTATGACAGAACAGTCCTTGTAGGGCCCACTCCGCTGGTCCGTTACTCGTGGAATTAATTAGTTGTTTTTATTTATTTTTTAATATTAACTGTCGGAAGTTGGAGTTTCCCACGCACACTCTTTGGCAAGTGAGGGCTTTGCTTTTTAAATAAATTTTGTTTCTATTAATACACAATTATTTTCAAATTTTCATTATTTTAGGGTAAAATTTAATTTAAACCTTGAAATATGCGATTTAAAAAAAAATTTCAATAAAATTTGAAACAATTCAAACCTTAAACTATAAAAAAAAATCAATTTAAATCTTATCGATTGACCAATCTATCTAATGCTTACGTGGCACTGAATGAGCAAAACGATCGAATAGTTTTCCTCTCCTATATAAGGAAAGGTTCTCTATTTTTCAATCAACAGCTCTCGAAAACTCTAAACATTTTCACTATTTTCTTACTCTGGCGAAATTTCTCTTGGTTGACCAGCAAGACAATGTATGAATTGTTATTTTTTATTACCTTTATTTTTTCTAAGACAAATTTTTTTTATAATGTAATCTTTATCGTTTAATATTTTTATAACTTCTTCATAGATTCATGATAAAATTTAATTGAAAAATGTCATGTGGTAATTTTACAAACTATATAAATTGAGTTGATGGTTTAAATTGAGTTTTATCCTAAATTTTATAATTTTATTTAAAAAATTAATTAGATCTCAATTATTTTATTTCCATCAAATATTTAAGATAACACTGTTATTAATATTTGAGTGTGACAGTATCTACTCATAGAATTTAGGAATGAATAGTGTCGAAAGAAGTTTAAGCAAAATTTGCTCAAATGCTCAATTATTTATTGGAAGACTGTCAAATTTAAAAGTTTGGACTCGTTGGTTACACGGGATGTATGTATTGAGGGGCGATAACTACGACAGAATAGTTCGCTTGTTCTACGTAAACTTAACAGCAATCGGAAGGTCCAAAAGTTTGAGGACGTACATTCTTAAGATGGAGCTTATGATACATCAACAGGCGGTGAATGCAGTGCTCGGGTTTGACATGGAAGGGGTGGAGCAATATTATCATACTTTTCGATTCTGTCTTTTTTTTAGATTGTCCGAGGGAGTAAAGTTCCTATAGGGAATTCATCGTAATTCAGACATTGCGGGGTTCGTGAAGCCACGATCGAGAAATTTGAATCTCAGAGCTCGAGTTCTTCACAACATGCTAACCCACACCATTCTGCCACGAGATGGACATAGAAATCTCGTGATCTATATGTACCTGTATGTCATGGAGAAATTATGCAATGAGAAGACTTTTGACTCTTACTTCTTGATTCTAGGTCACTTACGTGAGGTCAAGTGGACATCTAACAAGAATCTACCATACGGCGCACTGATTCATAAGATCATCTAACTTGCTCGGATTCAGTCATCCCTTGGAGAGTATATGAGAGCTCAAAGATCCGTCAACGTATTTGACATGAGTCATTTGATTCGGATAAACCTCGTTGACGTCAACGACGCTTGGATGCTGAAAAGTGATCAGGGGTGGGACATGGTGCAACATCTACAGCAGATATATCAGATGCAGCATATTTATAAGATGCAGCCGCAAGAGATGTAGGTCCTCATAGGCAGAGTCGATGAGCTCACCGTGGGCCAGAGAGAGGCGACTGAGTCACGAAATTATCTCGTTCAGTCCTATAAAAAGATTGATGGATAGATCAAGGATTGGATGACGAACAATGACGAAGATGACGATGGCCCACCGACATAGTTTAAAATAGTTTTTGTATTTCATTTCATACACTTTATTTATCGTCGATAAATTTTATGTACTTAAATTCTTTTTTAAATTAATTATCTTAATTAATATTTTAAAATTATTTTATAGTAGAATTTTTTTTCAGCAAAAATTTTAATTTAAATAATTATATAAACTGAAAGAAATGTATAATTATAATTTTGAATAACCTAAAATAAAAAATTATAATTTGAATAACCGTTGAAATAACATAAAAATAAAATAAATATTACACAGATGTGAAATAATTCATCTTTCTTTTCATTTTCAAATATAAATTACAACAGTCAATAATTTCTATCTCAGTCATGCGTCGCAGATTCCTGCAAATAATGAAAACTATATTAAAAAAGAATGACAGTATGTTTATAAGTGAAATGTGTTGAACTGTACTTGCGTCCTATCAAATGAGTGGAAATTCATAAATGTATTTTGTGAAGCAGCGCCTGAAGCGGATCTCTTGTGAGGACAAGTGTGGCTATTATGTCACTATTGTCGATATATACGACACGACATCTTTGAGTTCTTCTTATTAGTTGTCGAACTGGATGAATCATCGACATCTCGCACTCTGATCTTTCTCGGCCTACCAGGTTAGCAATATCTTCTGGGCGGGATAAGTTTTTTCAAACTGAACATGTGCAGCCACATTTGATGACTGTTCACAGATTGAATAAACTGTGAGTACATCTGCATATAAGTCTTCCGATGACAGTATTGATGCACGTAATTTTCCGGCGTCACTCTCAGGAAATGCGTGCAGGGAATGGAGAGGACGCAATAGATTCCGGTAAGCTTTCACCTGTTAAAGTTGCACGCATTGATATTCATGTTGACAATGTATTGTTCGTAGCAGTTGCTGACCTAAAATCGTTGCTCTCCCGCAAAGATAGTGCTCCAATTTCGAGCTGCACTTTCTGGCTTAACAAACTTTTTTCTTATCTGGGGACACAAGAAGTTTGTTGATTGTGCCAACTTCTCAAATTTTTTCACAATGCGAGTCATCAAGCACTCTCTGATTATCTCGAACATAGTCAAGATCGTTTGTCCCAAGTAGGTAATAGAACTACATTGAATGACTCGCACAAATTATTCAACTTTATTTCGCACTTGGGGATCGAAGAAAAGGTATGATTAACCCAATATTTAGGCTCTTTATCTCGAAACCATACGTGGACATCCGGGTTAAGCTAATGTAATTTTCTCATTTTTATTTTGAAATAATAATTTGTGGTTACTCTGGCCGCATTGCACATCACATCTTTGTATGCTCTGCCCCAAAATTAACCTTTGAAATTTATGTATATATACCGAAGGTAGTAGTGATATTCGGTTTTTTTAAATTCATCTTCCATAGCTTTCATCAAATCCCTATTATTTAAAAGAAAAACAAAGGCAACATAAAACAATATAATTTCCACAATACCCCTATTTATAAATAACAGTTGAAAATATATTATATCTTTTGTCGATCCAAAATAATTGTTCATCCATCTCTAGATCTAGTGCTTAGGTTTCGCTTTAAATATTGCAAAAATCACGTTCATGTGTCTGTACACTCTTTTTTGACGTTGACAACAACAATGGAATATATTTTATCGTTGCCATCAATACTGACGGCTGTAAGTAATTGGTTGGGACACGATACTTTCAGATGACAACCATCCAAATAGATAATAGGGTGACCATACTGCAGCAAACATGCCTAGTAAATAGTCGTGCACATATACATTCGTTGGCATACCAATGAATTAGAGTTCATCTCGTAAGTATGTATTTTTAATGTGCTACGCGGATTTGAAGTATGTATTTTTAATGTGATACTCAGATTTGATCTATGTATTTTTGTTGCATAAGACTACAGTAGCTTGTACTGTTCGTCGCTCTTACTTCGTTAAGAGTTCGAGCTACGCTTCTTGCTCTTTTGGCAAGACTGTGTGTAATGTTAATAGTCAACTCCTTCATCACTGTCTCGATAATGGAAGAGATAATGATTCGCCACTCCTTTTTCTATAGCATGTCCATTCTCAATTTTTCTTAAATAATTGTGAGAATCTGTCAAACTCTTTATTTGAAACGTAAGCTCGTTTTGCATTTTCAAGACATTAGTCGCCACTCGCATCCATCTTCACATTTAATCATTAATCGCTTATTTTCTCTTTTGGTGAATTTTATACCATAACCATTTTTCAAAGAATAGTTGATTATTTCTTCTCTAATTTCGTTTAAAGAACTATATTTTCTACCCAAAAAAATTCTATTGAGATTTGTTTTCTTACCAATATGTTTTCTACCTCATCATCATCCGAGTTAACTAGTGTTCGAAGTTTATTATCTAAAGTTCTGAAGGTCGAATGCACCTCTATTCTTCATTTGCATCTAAACGATCGAAATCTCATAAATTGTCATATACAAGCGTGTCGTACAAATACAAATCCATATCCAGTTGATGTTTCGTCTAAATCAACCGATCTACTTGAATTAGAATCCATCGTCATCGCTAAAGAATAAAGAGAAATTTTAACTGATCAACCAAGAGAAATTTCGCCGGAACAAGACAATAGTGGAAAGATTTTAGAGTTTTCGAGAGATGTGGTTTGAAAATGGAGAACCTCTCTTTAAATAGGAGAGGAGAACGACCCACGGGTCTCACAAACCTGTCGACCATCCTCACTAAAGGTCACAACCCGTGGTCAATGATTGATCACGTGCATTGACTAGTGGACTGGCCTGTGATCAATTAATTGATCACAGGTGTAAACGGTTCACCGGTCCAACTAGACCTGTCGACTGTTTTGGTTATTCAATGTCACGTAGGCACTAGGTAGACCGGTTTACAGTAACTGGTCGACTGAAAAAGTTTAAATGATTTTTTTTTATAATTTAGGTTTTGAATTGTTGCAAATTTTACTTTTAGAGATTTTTTTAAAAAACTCATATTTTATGGTTTAAATTAAATTTTATCCTTTTTTAATATGATTATTTGATAATGGTAAAATTTAAATTCAATTTTTCATGAATTTTAAGATATTATGTGACGTTATACCGAGTCATTTAATTGTTAATTAAAAATAAGAGAAAAACTACCTATAATTTATTTCTACTTTTTAATTTTTACTTCATAACGTGACAAATAAGGGTAGGCAGAACCGGCATGTTTCTACGAAAGCTAGATATTGATCACGGTTCCAGGACTCCTAAAATCTCAGTCCACAGTTTTGGAGACAAAAAAACCCAATCTAATCGTGAAAAAACTAAAACGTGGGTTAACCCAAAAAATTCAGGGAAAAATTCTCATTTGAATTTATTGTTATTTTAAAATTAAAAAATACATTATAAAATTGAATTAGGACCGAACAGGAATCGCAGTTCGATTCTGGTTCCATGGAACCGTGGTTCATGTTTCCTGGGTGTAATCAAACCATGCCCACCTCTGGCGGCAAATATTGATTGTGTAATTAATATAATAAATTATAAATATTTAAAATAATTTATTAATTACACGAATTAATATTTGACGTGTTATAAAACAATAATAAAAAATAAGAATATAATATAAATATAATATTATTTTAAAAATATTTATTATCATATTATGTGACAAATTTATTGGGCAAAAATTTGATAACTTACAATTTAAACAAGATCGATTTTGAATACACGGTTTTTCACTTTCACAACTAAACGAAATTTTTAGGTATTCTTTTAGAATATATGGTAAATTGAACTTAATCCTTCGAATGGGTGCACTTCACCATTGATAAATGAATCCTTTTTTTGTGCAATTGACATCTCGGTTATTAATTTAAATATTGTATTTTAGGAATAATTGTAACTAATATCATCTATTTTTAATTTCGTCAATCTAAAATATACATTAATTGTTATCGACTTAAATCATGTTTTTTTGTTAGAATCGTTAACGTGGCTAAATTTTTATTTTTTTCTCACTCTCTGTTCTCCAACATTTGTGAATTTACCGAGAGAAACAATCGGTGTGTGAACACCCTTCCAACCGAAACCATGATATCTTCAATTGATAATACGTAATCAAGGTAATATTACCATAGTAGACCACCATTTTCAACCTCGTTTTCAAATAGTTGTAGTCCATGTATGAGTCTAGCCATTCTTGCGCCACTTGAGATTCGAACTCTTCTCCAAACTTCATGTTCGTTGAAAACCCAGATGGTTTAAAGATTGAAAAACTCAGCGTAACAAAAGATAACACCCAGCTCCGAGTTGCTAGGTTAGCTTGAAAATCAAACCTGGTCCTTATCTATGGAGAATCTCAGAGAAGAAGCAACATTTGACGAAGACAATTTCAAGCTGTATGAGAGAGGAAATTGGGAAACAATAAAAGAGGGCTTAAATTAATAACTATTTCAAAGTACATGGTTTAAATTGATAAAATTTTAAATAACAAACATTAGTCGCAGCCTGCAGGTACTCTCGACTCTGAAAGTACATGACTTCGATTGATAATTACACAAAATTCTCTTAAAAAATTAAAGTGGCTCGCACGTGCGGCTAAATAAAGGTTATTTCATCGGGTCTAGAACCCTAATTTCATCTCCCACTCCCATTATCTATGTTGGTTAATGCAATCTGGACGAAGATAAAACATGAAGAATGACAAAGGTTCGACACCAAACTTTGAATTTTTAGTCAAACAAAATCACGCTTTCATTAACCCCACAGAATAATCAAACGTCAACAATCCAAGACAAAAATTTCCCTCAACGATCGAACGCCAAAAGAAGGAGATAAAAATTTACATATAAATAATAAACAACACCGTTGTACTCAAATGTTGATCTTATTTCGTCGTTAAAATCACATCTACAAACTGAGCATATACCCGAGGGGATGAAAAAATAGTTCTAGATGCAATTAACAACCCATAGTTAATACTCAACGGGTCGATTTGCTCTCGTGCCTAAGCTCAGGAATCAAGTGATAGAAGAACAATTATGCACAAATTGTCAAACTATCTCAAATTTCAATGAGTTATGTGTATCTTAACCCATCATATTATACGCTGACTTGCAACATATTTAGAGATGATTTACAGTTGTTTGTTAGACGCGGGCAGAGCGCGTGAGCATTAAAAGCTTTCACAGTGGCCTCGTGGTTTATCCCCATGGCCAGACCAGTATCATCGAAATTAGCATTAATGACGAGCGTCATGCTAATCTCTCTCTTAATTACTTTCACATTCTACCTAACACTCCACATGGGTTGGCAGAACCGGATCAAACCCATTATTTTGGTTTGCTTTGGTTCGAATTTATGCTTTTTGGTTCGGTTTGATTCCGATTTGGATTAAGAATGTTATTGTCAATTTGAGACTGGTTGCTTCGATTTGAGTTGTAGTCCAAAATCGGACTTAACATAACGAACCATGCACGGCCTGGTCAAACTCATCCTTCTTATATACAAGTCTAGTATTCAAACTCATCATTCTTAATGTATTAGTTGTCTTATTCAAACTTATCATTCTTAGGGATTATCGCTTAAAATCTCAGTGTTCGTCATTAGTCTTTCTTTTCGATTTCACATTTAATTGTGTTCTAGTCAAGTGGCTCTTACCGAGCTTTGTGTATGCGATGACACAAAAAAAAAAAAAAACCGAGTGATTGTATTCTAGTTTTCATCCAAAAATCAAAGGAGAAAGCTACCAAAATGATGGAATTGGACGGTAGATTCGGACCCTTCGGATATAGACTGCTCAAAGTCCAGAAATTCATTACTCTCTCTTGAGGTAATACACACAAGTTGCTTCATTTGGCCTCCTAAAACCAAGATGGGTCAGGGTAATTCCATCAGGTTCAGCTTAATCTACAACTAGGAGATAAATGGAGCAGAATTCACTTTATCAAAGTCATCTTTAGCATATATTCTAATCAAGAACTCCCATCAATGGCTCAATTTTGACTGATTTAAGTTTATAATTTATAATTTTTGATATAAAAATTTAAAAAATTATATAAACATTATAAATTCAATTTTGATCAATTTTTGACAAGAATAAACCGAGAACGCAACTAACAAAATTAGTGTTCCAAAAATTTAAGATATACTGAAATATTCGATTGACTTTGATTCAGTCACCGGAAATTAGGGCTCAACTGGCCTTGGAGGGACCAAGGTCGGACCATTGGACTCTAACCAAGTGAAATAATAACGAATTGTAATAATTTTAACTCTTCAATTTGTTTGTAACGTGTCATTAACAAAAAAAACCTCGCAATAAAAGAAAATGAAGGGTAAGATTCTCCAAAGTCATTTTAATGCTCGAAGTTTGTCGATGAAAGCAAGCAAAGTTACCTCGATAGATAAAGTTATTTTAACGCTTTAAGTTTTGTCGATGAAGGTCACAAGGTTACATCGAGAGAGAAAGATGAAAAAAAGAAGCAAAATATTTGAAGTCTATATCTTATCTCTGAAGGTGATCATTGCATAGAAAAAACATGGAAAGATCCTTCCGAGAACGAAAATTTCTTACTACATTCTTTTCATACGTTCATGTTCCATTGCTTTTTTCGATCTCGATTGACACGGTCGAGTTACCCATGTGTAGTCTCGATAATTTGCCTCGATTCATTATTGGTCTTGCGATAAGCCACTTCTAGACTATCTCATCAAGTTTAAATATTAAAAAGAAAAATCAAATTTTAATTAACATATAACCTCTACATTTGTATATGTCACTGAAAACGTATTTTAAGTTATACGACCAGTAAATAAGTAGCATATATTTGCATCAACTTTATTAGAAATCGAACGATAACTGGAAAAAGAAAATACAATGTAGGACATTAGATTTACGTAAAAAAATCATTACGAGGAAAAAAATTACATGTAGATAAACAAATCTATTATGAAGATCGAAATACAATACCAAGTTTTACGACTCTAACTTACATAAATATATAAAGAAAACTAAAGCCTAATGAGATCCACTATGTCACCTTAATCGATCTAACCCAGATAGAATTCGAGATGACACTGAAATCTAACAAACTTAAAATACAATTTCTTAGCACCTATTTGCGACAATTCGATTTTGAATAAGGATTTGGAAGATTATCAAAAGATGGAGTGTAGGATAAAATGAAAGTGATGATGTTGGTTATGGAGGAAGAAGAGTGGAGTGGAAAAGTAAGTAAAGGAGTATGGGAGTATGGGAGAGGTAGAGGCCAAAATGATGGGTCTCACGCCTCCCACCCCCTTCTTTCTTATGCCACCCTTTTTCATGCTTCTTTGCCTCGCATGACGATTTCATGCTTTTAGTTTCCGGTTTTCAATTTATGTGAAGTCTCGCTACTGTTAACAGAAAACTTTTTGGTTTTGGCTAAAATTTGTTAGTTCTCGAGTCTTACCTCAAAATCGTAGGGTTGGGTTCGGGCCGATTTGGTCCAATTTTAGGGTATAATCGTGGTCCAACAATTTTCTATGTCCATAATCAGCCTCGAATCGTTAGGTTTCGTAACCAAATTGGTTTATAATTTTGGTTCCAAAATTAAAATAAAATTTATTTCTTAAAAAATATATTTGTATTTTTTTTTGTTGATTTTTAGGTGTAGCCGATTTTTGGGGTTTTTAACTAGGTTTAACTCGGATTCATGTCGAATTTCTATCCAAAGTTTCTATATTTCACAATTTTTGACCTTCGAAATTGTGAAATGAACGATCACTCGCACTTCCACTCCATCAAACTTCGATATAGTTCCTGTAAGAGTGAGAATTGGACTGAACCACCAGTTCTAGTATGAGTTTTGCAAAACCCTACAAAACGTGTCTTTTCAATTTCTAAGGAACCCCACTTCCGTTAGCGAAAAATTATCTAATTTGATCCCAAAACTCGTCTTCACATTTTAGACAGAGAGCTTTACTTATTTATCGATTTTCTCTACTTTTTTCAAACAACGAGAGATTATGTAATTTTATTATTATTCTTGTCCTCAAAGGACAAATTGTCACAAATTTCCCACTTATCCAAATAATACGCACTTATCTACTACGACAAGTAATCTTTGTTATCAAAGATCTACGTGATAATGACCCTAACCTTTCAAGCAAAGTACATGATCTCAATGTTGATTTGAAAAATATCATGTCTTCAAACTACGTTGTTCTACTACATTTATGGACGAACAAGCATTAAATTCGACCAAACTTATCCATCATTTTTATGGATATTTGTGAAAGGAATATATAATTAAAGATGCTTTTTTTTTTTATCATTTATTCATAAGTAGAATTCTATTTTTAACTTAATTCAATACATTTTGAGGGTAAAACCCTAAAAGAAAAAAACGAGCCGGATTCTCCTAAAAACGTACAATATTATATCAACTGGATTGAGAATCTCCGTAAATATGTGAACACAAAATCGAAACTCGTTAATCGACTTATTGTTTTGACCATTTAAACACACAAACGTGTGTGTATATATATATATATTGTGTGTGTGCGCGCGTAATGTGACATTAGGTTATAGCTAGTCTTCACATCATTAGGTTATTTCATATTTAGGCCCTCGAAAGTTAGTCTAAAAACGACCGTCAGCTACTATAAATACACCAACACAGAAGATGATGCGCAGAGAAAGCAAAGAACAGAAGCAGAAACTACAAGAAATATAAAAAGGGTGTGGAATATTGTGAAGTAAACGAAGAGTTTTCGTTTGAAGAAGATGGGTTTTCCTCCATTGTTGAGCTTCTTCGTTTTTCTGGTGCTTTTGCATGGTGGTGCGGCCATTGGCAGAGAGATGGTGAGCAGAGATGAGAGCGCTAGATTTGATCAAAATTATGAAGTTTCATGGGGTTTTGATCATTTCATGGCTTTCAATCAAGGAAAAGAGATTCAGCTTTCGTTGGATATTTCTTCTGGTTTAACTCTCTCTCTCTCTCTCTCTCTCTCTCTCTCTCTCTCTCTCTCTCTC